>WNWU01013815.1:29327031-29347057 GCA_012654045.1 Ptyas mucosa | reverse complement strand
CCTTTTTTAACCTACAAAACACAACACAACACAACTGGCTCACCCACAATGTAAAAGCAGCTGTGCTAGACCCAAAATGGCCCCTGCAACAAGCAGGAACCTCACAGAACCACAAAAAGCCTAAAAAACCAACTTTCAAACTTTACACACAAAAAATTCCACATACAGCTTTGTGAGATTTTGTGTGTTTGTGTAGTTAGAGTGAAACACTACAGAAACACACTAAATCTCAGAAAGCTGCACAAATATTATTTTATTTTAATTTAATTTATTTTAATTTTTATATAAAAGCAGCTAAATTTAAAACTTCCTAAACTTTAAATGGCTAGGTCTAAAAAAAGAACAACTTAAAAAAACACCAATTAACTATTTTTTTTAAAGCTCCCAAAGGGGAAAAAGCCTTACCCAATAGAACAGGGGTCTCCAACCTTGACAACTTTAAGACTTGTGGACTTCAACTCCCAGAATTCGTCAGCCAGCCAGCTTTCCTTGCCAAGGTTGGAGACCCCTGGGGGCAGGAAGGCAGCTAGGCAGATAGAGCTGCTCACCGATGAGCTTGATTGCAGGCAGGGAGATTCAGTTGCTTGCTGATGCAATGGATTGCAGGGTTTACAGCAAGCAAAGCAAGGCAGACGTTGCGACCAGCAGCTAAGGTAAGCAAGCTGGAGGGGGGGGGAGGGATTTTTGCTACCTGTTAGCAGCCAACTCAGCTGTGATCACCAGAGCCATTTAAAAGGAAAAACTTTTTTTCTTTTAAATTGGTCTGACGATCCAAGCTGAGTTGCCTGATTAGCAGGCAACTCAGCTGGGATTGTCAGAGCTTGGATCGTCAGAGCCATTTAAAAGGAAAAAAAGGCTCTGATGATTGTGCGGCTCAGCTCGGCATGGAGGGCGGGGGCAGGGATTTTTGCTACCGGTTCTCCAAACTGCCCGCCGCCATCGCTACCTACTCACCCGAGCCAGTCCGAACCGGTAGCATTTCACCCCTGCCCCATGCGTGCATGCCAGGGAGCTGCTCTTCCAGTTTCTGGTGCTCTCCCGCGCCCATGCACTCCCGTTTCAGCACTCAGTGCCACAAAAGGTTCGCCAACACTGCCCTATACCATTTCAGATAGGTGGCCGTCCAGTCTTTTCATAAAAACCTCCAGTGATAAAGCACCTACAACTTCTGAAGGCAAAGCTGTTCCACTAGTTGTCTTCACTATTAGATAGTTGCTTTAATTCCAGGTTGCTTCTCTCCTTGATTAGTTTCCATCCATTGTTTCTTGTCTTGCCTTCTGATGCTTTGGAAAATAAATTGACTCCCTTTTCTTTGTGGCAGCCCCTCAAATCCTGGAATACTCCTATCATGTCACCCCTATTCCTTCTTTTCTCTAGATGGGCTATATACAATTCCTGCAATTGTTCTTCATATGTTTTGTCTCCAGGCCTTTAAGCATCTTAGTTGTTCCTCTCTGCACTCTTTCCAGAGTCTCAACATCTTTTTTGTAATGTGATGACCAAAACTGGATGCAGTCTTCCAGGTATAGTTTTACTAAGGCTTTATAAAGTGGTACTAATACTTCACATGATTTTGATTGTATGTCACTGTTTATACAACCAAGAATTGTATTACCTTTTGTATTACCACAGACTGTTGGCTTATGTTTAAGTGACCGTCCACTAGGACTCCAAGGTCCCTCTCATAGTTATTGTTTTTGAGCCAGGTTTCACCTAATCTAGTTTACATTTGATACATAGTTTGGTTCCCCTGTGGGCATAAGCAAATGTATGACACACTCTGCAAGTTACTATAATGTCAGTCTCTATTTCCATGACTTTCTTGGTTGTTTCTTAAAAAATTAAAAATTTCTAAAAATTGAATATTTTCCCTGTTGCAAAGTGTCAGTTTACAATAATTTACAAGAGTTCTTGGCCTTTTGTTCTCTATCTTGAAAAATTCATCACTATCTTCCCTGTTCTGAAGTGTCTGTCTCTTTTTCCATGTTTATTTTTTTCTCTTAAGATTAAGAATTTAAAAAATTCTAAAGAATTCAAACGTAAACTGTTTAATTTTTAATTTAAAAAAATTAAAAATTGAAAAGAGACTTTTTATAGAAAAAGGAATTTTATAAAAAAAATGAAATAAAAGATTTTAAAAATTTAAGAATTTACAAAAGTTCTTGGCCCTTTATGAAGTGTAATATGCACTTCTTTTTTGTTGGAAATAAAATCAAGTAAGTTAGTTTATCCATCTCAGCAAGAGCTGTCAATTTAACCAACTATTTTTCCATAGTAGGTAGTATAATATTGCAGATATTTGCTATAAAATTGCATTTATTTCACAACTCAACTAGAATTATGAATAATTTAAGCTAAAGAACTTAAAGTCCTTTAGAAACATTCAATTTGGTTTGTGCTACTAATATTACTTAACTATCATAAGAGGGAGAGTAGGAAGGATAAGTTCAATGTATATCCATGTATAAATATCCATGTCACTAGATAGTTTTAGTATTCTGACTTCACTTTTACCTGAATGTTTACTGAATGGTACTCCATCAAGAATTTCATTCAAACAGTTCAAGGCTGTTTCTTATTTTAAATTCTGCTATTTTCCCCAATACTGAAACAAAGCCACAGAATTCATGTTCAGCACAACTGAAAATTGTGAGCATACTGCTTTCATGAAATGTATGGAAATGGCAACATGAAAAGTAACCACATTCCTCTTATACAAACATTATAAACTGATGCATGCATTTGACAACTGAAAAACAAAAAATACAAAATATAAAAAAGTCAGAAAGAATTCTACAGGAATACATGAGAGTTACTGGACTGATATTGCCATGTTTCTTTTGTCATCCTTATGAAGGCTAAAACATAAGTATCTGTAGAATTGATGGCAAACATTAGGTATTACATTTTGCAAATTTTTAAAATATGTTTTCACTACATATCCCATATTTTGATTTTAAATTTAATAACACATTAATAACCTAAACATTCATACCCTATAATTTAGACTCCATTACAGTGCTGTCAAACTCAAGGGCTGCTGGCCGGATTTGGCCCATGAGGTGGTTAGATCTGGCCCACGGGTCTGCCCTGGAAACAGCAAAGGACCAGCCCGTGGCGCCTTGGCCTGGCCCAGGCCAACCGGGCACAGATCTAAGGCTGACCACAGTCCAGTCCATATGGCCACCACTGGGTGGCAGATCAGCACTGCACCTCCACCGGGCACCTCCATGCCCCCACTCACCGGCCTTTCAATGGGAGCTGAGGTGGGGGGCTGAGAAAAAGAAACAAGCATTGCAAAAAAACCAGCTTTCATTAGTTTGCACTTTGCAGCCTACCATCACAGAAGTTTGTTTGAGAGAGAGAGTGTGTGTGTGTGTGTGTGTGTGCATGTGCATGTGGGGATGGGCGGGGGGGGGTCTCACTCCTTGCAGCCCCACGCCCTCAACGAAGACCTTCTGCCGATGGTAGGCTGCAAGCTAACAAAAGCTGTTTTTTTGCAATGCTTGTTTTTTTTTCTAAACCCCCAGCTCCAGGGAAGACTGCAAAAAGCCCAGTTTATCTCTCCTGATCTTTTCCTCCCCAATGTCATAGCACCGAGCTGCAAGGGGCACACACACACAAACATACAAGTGCACAAGTCTGGGAGAACTGAGCTGAAAACCACACTGAAGCAACGATGGGGGAGGGGTGGAAATGGGAGGAGCGTCTGACAGCTTAAAAAAAGGAAAGGAAAGGGGGAGGGAAAGGGGAGGGAGAAGGAAGGAAGGAAGGAAGGAGGGGCAACTTGGTTGGAGATGCCCCAGTTCAAAGGAGAAAGCAATGTTATGTTCTGTTTTGTCACAGACAGAACTTTGTTGACAATCCAAGTTAACATTGGTATTCTTGAATTATAAGCTCTTAGGAAAGTATTCCCTCCTAGTGTGTTGCAAACAGCCATGTCCAATGGGAAAAACAGGACAAAGCAGAGTGGGGAAAATATTTTCCTTTGCTATATCTCCAGTCTGAATTAGACCATGGCACGCTCCCTACAGGATTATGTATTCATAGAAAAGCAACTAACTTACTTCTGTTCCTAAATGCTAAAGCTGTTGCACATAAAAAACAGAGGAGCTCTGATCAACTATCACAGCCAACATTTTGACAGTTTTGCGGTTGTCTGTGGACTCTCCCACTAAATGCAAGCACGGGATAAACTGAGCCTGGTTTGTTCTCAGGCCACAAACTACTAGCAAAAGTGGCATTTGATCACAAGGCAAGGAGGCATCGAGAAATATTTCCTCTTTTGCATTTGAGCATCCGAGAAGGGACAGGAAAGACAAAGAAAAACAAGGAAAGGGGAAGAGAGTAAGGAAGGGAAAACAAGGAAAGGGGAAGAAAGGAGAAAGAAAGGAAAATAAAGGGGGAAGCAAAAAGAAGAAAAGGAAAGAAGGGAAGGGAAGGGAAGGGAAGGGAAGGGAAGGGAAGGGAAGGGAGGAAGGAAGGAAGGAAGGAAGGAAGGAAGGAAGGAAGGAAGGAAAGAAAGATTATAATAAGAGGGAGTCAGATTCTGAGGGAAGTCCTGCCTTAGCACTTGGCCACCAGCAGCCCTGCTGTCCTTTCGCCATCCCCTTGCCCCTCCTCCTGATCTCTCCTAGTGGTCTCCCATCCTATTGCTGAGGATGCTTTGATTACAAAGTTGGGTCTCCTCGCATGGAGAAGGAGTGGGCCTCCCTCTGAGCCACATACCTTGCCCTCCTGCATATACTTGCCCAAGGACAGCGAACACAGCAGCAGCAGCCTTGAGGAGGAGTTAAGCGCAGCCGGGCACCCCCTCAGGGAAGCGGGGCTGGGCTGTGGGGTCCCAGTGCCCTGGGAGCTTGAGTGCCAGACTGGGCACCTGCCCTTCCCTGCTGTCTGGGGGTCCTTTGCGTGGCCTGAGAGGGATGGTGAGGCTCCTCTTAAGGACAAGGGTTTGGCACTCACGCTGGTCTCACCTTCCTCTGCTGGAGACAATGGATCCCCTCAGACCTGTCTGGGCCACCACAGGTGCCCGTTGACATGAGTGATGTTGAGCTGGCCATGTAATGCCACCCTGGCCACGCCCACCACAGCCATGCCCACCACAGCCCCCTGAGGTCAAGCACAACCCTGATGCAGTCCTCAATGAAATCGACTTTGACACCTCCGCTCTATTATGTATGTATTATTATGATGACATCTCAAGTGAAGAGCTTGCGTTCATATTACAAACTCTTATTCCCTTAATGTGCTTTATGTTGAAAAACAATCTGGGGAACATTTTAGCTTGCAAAAAAGAACTTACCAAAGGTACAGCTCTTGATGGCTCCAAATTAGGCCTGGGAGCAGTTGAATACATATAATTAAAAAGGCGATCTATTTTTCTCAGAGGTACACCACCACCTTTATCACTTATCTATAGAATAAAACCAGAAATTGATATAACACAAAGTCCTTCAAGGAACTAAAAGAATATACCATATTTGTCTACAATTTCCAATGGTTAAATTTACAGATCTAGTGTAGAGATTGAGATGCAGCAATTCCAAAACATAAAATAAATTCATCATTCATGAAGTAAGTCCAATATCTAGCCTCCCTATATTGATAAACACAATCCTAACTATAGTTTACTGAAAAGCAGGTGGCCCATGTTAGAAAAGCCTGCTCAATTCATCAAGTAGCTATAAACTAAAATGAATGTGTAAATAAGTATTCAGGGAGCCAAATAATCATAATAATTTGAAATAAAATTTTACCTAAAGGAAAATTAATACCTATATCTTGCCATAAAAATTTCTCAAGGTCTGTTCTCTTTTATGTTAACTACATTATTTACAAAGGTATTCAACATATACAGTTGTTTTCTACATTGGTTAACAAATAAAACAAGATTTTTTACATTTTAGTTTATTATTTACCTTTATTGATAGGTCTTCTTTTCCCAAAGTGACTAATGTTTTAATTGATGGATAGTTTTTACATTTACCTTCATGTAGCTCCACTGTAGCTCGCATTGAATTCTGCAATTTAAACAAAACTTTTAACTTCTTAAGGATGACAAATTCTGGTCATCTTTTAATTTAATACTATGAACTTCTCTATCATTTATATAAAATTTTAAAAAAAGACAGTAACCTGAATGTTTTCATTATAAAGCATTCAAGTGTATAAATGACACTTTGTAAACATTTTTTCTTGTCATGCAAAAGTATGTATTTGTTAGAGAAGAACATATTTCTTTGTACCAAAATTACTGCAATTATAATAAAGCCTAATCTTATTAATGTAACTGTATTTTTAAATTGGAGCTCAAACTGTGTTGTGAGCGAACAGCCAGCTTGCTTGGCAGATAGCTGTAGACATATAATCCATATGTTCATGAGAGATATCCTTTGTCATGTCTCTAGAAAGATACCCGCCCCATTTTTCTATTTAAAGTATATAAAATATTGCTCTAAGTTGTTCTACTTTTAAAACCAGGAAAAAATTTGCTGGACCAAAGCTGAGAAAAGAGAAAAATTATTTCCAAGAGCTTCAATTTAAAATCAGATTTCATGGGGGGAAAAGAACTGTAAAAATTTGAAAAGGTACTTTCAGTATTAATTCTAAGGGAATAATTAACAAATCTCGTAAGGGATTTTCATTGAAATGTTGATATTACTTTCTCTGTGCAAGCTCAGAAATTTTGTTTATGGATGTCTATTTATATATTTATTTGACAGGATTTATAGATCACTTCAGTTAGAAACATTTAACATATTATAGCAGACACCTGGCTAAACCTACAGAGTATACCAAGTGAATTGTACTCATTGATCCTAGTCTCATCAGATATTATTCACCATAGCTATCCTTTTTTATGCATGTTAGACCTCAGACCTGAAACCTGAATAAAATGGGCCCAGATAATCAGCTTTTCCAGATCTGAAGCCTCAATAATCTTCCTCCAAAAGAGGAGGTTGCATTGTGTATGTTAGGATTCTATATGGTGTATATAATGTTAGAACCAGTTGTCCAGGCAATATATATATACTGTAACTTTAAGCTGTAAATGTTACCTTCTTGCTGAGTCATGCTGTAATGGGATAATGACTAGTTGGGAATATATTTAAACAAAGTATTGTAACCTGGTCTGTTAGAAGCTGCTATGAACTGCTGCTGCTATGGAACTGCTGCTGCTATGGAACTGCTGCTGCTGCTATGAACTGCTATTGTGACTGAACTGCTATGAGCTGCTAATGTGAAGGAGTTGCTATCTGTTGATGGATCTGCTACCATCGTGGTTTGTTAACCAGAGTGAGTTGTTTGGACTGATTTACTGGACTGATTTATTGGTGAAGACTTGGGATTTGTTTATGACTACGCTACTGCTTTTTCCTATGATAAAGTACACTTTTGCTAAACCAGTTTTCTTATTCATTGCTCTCAACGTTTCCTTGTGCAGTTACTCTGCTGGTTGGTAAAACAACATCAATATCCTTAACAGTGTATTACTGTCTAAAACGTCCAGATTGAGCATTGGTTTCTTGTGGAGAAGGTGCCCTTCAAGGAAGATGCTGTCCCTCTTCACTCACAACAGGATAAATTTACAACTGCTCTAATCCAGGCACTACTCATTTCCTGGGGTTTTCACCACCCAAAAGTGACAGAAATTCAGACTCTGTGGAAGAGCTGATACTGCAGAAAAATGTATTCACTTCTTTTATGCCACATGATCAATCTGGTATAATTTGGCATATTTACTTCCTGTAATATGAAATAATATTTCTGTATCTAAAATTAGATATTCAAAGTTATCTTTATTTTTAAATTTAACGTTGACATCATTTTTCTTTCTTGTTATTAGTTTATATTCCAGGGGTAGGCTGATACCTCTAACTACACTTTGATGCCATGTGAGCAGGAGATTATACTATGGGAATTGATTTAGATTTGCCTTTTAATCATCAGAAAAGCAAAATCAGGTATGAGAGCCATATGCTTTTTATATACCAGGATTTAAAAAGTGAATGCCAGGATGGGGCACCCCCTGAAAATTAGGTGAGGCAGCAGAAATTACCAAATTACTATTCCAAAGCAGAAAGTAGGGCCAAGATATGAAGACTCAAATAATTTCTTGGAGATGAGGTTTGCAACCTTTATGCATCCATTCCATGGACTATCTGATATTAACTAGTTTCATGAAATAACAATAAATGAAACAGATGTGATTTTCCAATTTCAGATAGGAAAACATTTAGCATCTAAAAGTTTCCCCATGTTGTCAAAATCTGTTGCTGAAGTCAGACTTTTAATTAGCATGCACAATTTGCCATCAAAGACAATACTGAATTCAAAGGTATACCTACAGCTATATTCAGGGTGGAGCGTGCTAACACTATTTCTGGCAAACTCAAAAATAAGCCAAATAATATCTATCCCCTTCCCCTGATGTTAGTTTACTCACCTTAAACAATTCGAAAAGCATATGAAACAAATGCGAGGGTACGTAGACAACCTGAATGGGCCTGCCTGGTGCTTTAGCTAAAAAGCAAATAAAACTTTTAACTGAGAATTAAGGTTAAAGTTAACACAAACAACTGTAAATTTTCTGATTTATATTATTTACTAGAAATGTACAACAGCTAAAAATTAAATTAGCTCTTTAAAGAAGGTTATAATACTAGAAAATATTCAAGGAAAGAGAAATGGACAACCTACAGCAAGGACCAAGCTGAGGACATGATTCCCCTGGAGAAAATATATGTGGCTGCTAAGTTGTTACCAACTGGATGACACATAAGTAATCAATCAATTAAATCAAATCCAAAAGAAAGAAAGAAATGGTGGAATGGAAAGAAAAGTATTTTCTGCACCACAGAAAACTCTGACGAAGTTCTCAGCTAAAAATGAATTTAGCAATTACCGTATATACTCGAATATAAGCCGAGTTTTTCAGCACATTTTTTTAGGCTGAAAAAAGCCCCCTCGGCTTATATTCGAGTCATGAAAAAAATGCCTTTTTTCCTGCAACCGTTTTGGCTCCCGGGGTTGCAGGGAGGCTTGCTAAAGCCAAAATGGGGTGTGGGGGGGTGCGGCGCCCCTCCCCCACGCCCCTTTTTGGCTTTAGGGGTTACAGGGAGGCTTGCAGCTTTTTGCAGCTTCTCCCGTGGCTGGCTGGCTGCTCGCTCGCTCGCCGGCAGATGGAGAGCAGTGTTTCTTCATCACTCCTTTTGCAACGTCTGCTGAATCCCACCGAAGCCGGTGTAAAATCAGCGCGGTCCGGGGATGCCCGGCCCTCCCCACCCACGCGTGCTGGGCTCTGGTACCCGAGTGATTGCGCGGGCTCAGCTGGGAAGGAGCTCCGCGATGCACAGCACCAGCCCAGTTCCACCAGGGATGGGCTGGAGGATGGTATGCAGAGCGCTCTCCCTCCTCCCTCGCCGCCGCTTCAGTTCAGCCCCGCCATGGTGGCGTGGCTGTTGTTGCGGCTGCTGCTTCTTCACACTGCCTCCGCAATCCAGGCGAGCTTTCGGCAGGGTGGCACGGAGCCAAGCTGGAGCACGCGTGCCTCTGGGGAAGCCCCCTCCTCTTTTCCCGGCCCCTCGGCTGGCCGGCTAGCCAAGCTGCAAGCGCGCCTCCGTGCCCGAGGAAATGGGGAGGCTCCCTGAAAGAAAGAAAAAAATAGCGCGCATGGGAAGAGGGTCCCCAGCCTGGCGGTGGAGGTGGTCTGTGTACACGTGTAATGGGCAGTGGGTGGAGGGGTGGGCGCATCCCCGGACCATGCTGATTTTACACTGGCTTCGGTGGGATTCGGCAGACGTTGCAAAAGGAGCGATGAAGAAACGTTGCTCTCCATCTGGTGTTTCTTCCCCAGGATTATGGTGGTGGTAATTTCATCGACTGTCTACCCAAATGGTCTCCAGATGGTTTTATAAATATGAAGCAATACGGTACGATGGTATGCATTTGGTATCTATTTTTATTTTGAAATTTACCAGTAGCTGCTGCATTTCCCACCCTGGCTTATACTAGAGTCAATAAGTTTTCCCAGTTTTGGGGAGTAAAATTGGGGGGGGGGGGGTGTCGGCTTATATTCGGGTCGGCTTATACTCAAGTATATACAGTAGTTTTCATTTAAATAACAATTTCTTGCAATCCACACATTGATAGATACTTAATATTAGAAAGCAATCATAACTGTATCTGTACCATTGAATTCTTCAATTTCCAAATCAGGTGCTACTTGATAATACTGCTCACACAACATCTTGGCAGTTGCAAAGGCATCTGTTAGGGAAGAGTAACAATATATATCATGTGATTGTGAGTAGATAACAGTATATTATATACTGCAAAATTTAGAATCTGCAAGTTATTCTCCTCTTTAAACAAAAGCTGTAAGATTCCAAGTAATGTAAGAGTTGTGTAACTGAATCTCCTAATATCTTTACTTTAAATCTGCTAAGGGAGAAGCTAGTCATACATACATATGTACATACGTACGTATGAACATGACTGACTGAATGAATGGAATTCCTTTTTGATTCCAGTTTTTAATGCTGATTTTAAAACTGCATTTTTTCTAATATGCATTTTTCTAATATTTTTTTCTAATATTATTATTTTTATAATAATAGTTTTTATAATAATAAAAACTATTTTAAAAATCTGTGTCACACAAGAAAGCAAAACTTTTGTCACGTTCAAAAAATTTAACATACAGTATTACTTACATTTACCTCTATTAAAATCAATGGGAACAATTCTTTATTAGGCATATGTAAGATTGCACAGCCCAATTTAAGAACCAAAAATGCGTGTTAATAAAAGCATCAGATTTCAAAGCTATTCCTGCACCTTTTATGAAAATTACCTGTGTTTCTCTGAAAATAAGACCCACTCCAAAAATAAACCCTAGCCTGATTTTTTGGGGTGGGCTTAATATAAGCCCTACTCCAAAAATAAGCCTGGGGCAATGGGCGTGGCCAGCACAAGAGGCAGAGAGCGCGCAGGGACCAACAGTGTCTTGAAGCAGCTGCAGCCTGCTGGCCCCTTGGTGCAGCACAGAAGTCTGAGAGAGGAGGCAGAGGGAGGAGACAGGTGATCCGGGCGTGCTGTGTGGCTGCCTGGCTCATGGCAGGCTTGCACAGCAGCACCGGCAGGAGGCAGAGGCAAGGGGGGGAGGCAGGCGCCCTGTGTGGATGACTGCCCTAGTGCAGGTAAGCCGAGACACGGTGGGATGGAGTGGGTGGCTTGTTGGGATTGCCTGCTTCTCCTCCCCGTGCCTCTGCCTGGCTCCGCTGTGCACTTTTCATCCACAGGGAAACTGGAAGCTTGACTGCTTGCAAATGGGGCGCTTTGAAACAGAGCTAATCATTCCGTTTCAAAGCGCCCCATTTGCAGTCAAAGATGGGTATCTTAAAAATTGTAGACAAAGGAATTATTGACATCTCACTCATAATGAAGATATACAATACAGCCCAAGGGAATAGTTATTTCAATGATCATATGGATTTTCCAGTGCAGCTTCATAGTTGACAAACCTTTTTGAACAAGGAAAGGTTAATTTAAACCCATTAATTTATTTCCAATATTCAATGAATATAACAAGAACAACAATGTAAACGATAGGTCTCTAGATCCTACCAATGTATTTCATTGAGGCATTTTAAAAAAATGAACCCGGAAGCATCGCGGTGAGACTGGTTGGGAAAACACCAGGCTCTAATGAGCCTGGTGAAAACTCAGCCAGACGAACTGCTGTCGGGGGGGTCTTTGGACCGGAACTGTCCTGTAGGGACAGTGAAGAAGGAGAGGCATCTCAGTTGGCTAAAGAGGAACAGGAAAGTTCCTCAAAAAGCCAGAGAAAACTCTTCGATCTGATGGCGGGGGCGGCGGACATTGCGAACCGCCATGAAGCTGGGGCATCTGGAATAAGAATTGTGCAGGAGCGAAGATTTGAGTGGAGTTTTGATACCGGGTGAGTGACTGGCCAACTCACAGGTAATAAAGGAAAAAAAATGGAAAATTTTAAAGTTACCTCAGCGTGGAAACAGCGGCTAAATAGCGTTGGGGGAGATAATTGATAGAGAAGAGAGAAAGCGGAAGTGAAAGCACTAAAGCTCAAAATGGAATTGGATACTTAAATTTTAAATGGGGATATAGAATTTGGAGAGACTAAATTGACTATAAGAAAAGAAACCCAAAGGAAAATATCTTTGGAACAGGACAGGATATCAATTGTTTAGAAAATTTTGAACTTTAAAAGAAGATTTAAGAATAAAGAAAAGCCTGTAATAGAAAAGCCTGGCTAAAGATTTTAAATTCAACTTGAATTGGAGTGTAAAGTTGGAATTTGGATTTTGTAAATTCGGATTGGACTATAAACTGATTTGGTGCATATAAAGGTAAAAAAGAAGGAGAAAACTTTAAACTAGTAAAGATTGTTAAAGTGGATTGCAAACAAAATGGATACTTTTTAAGTGACTGATTGGAATTGTGGATTGTAGAGAGACATTTTCAGGAGAAACAAGATCATTACAACACTAAATTTTTGCTCTGGAAAAAACTCTGAACTTTGAAAGGAATAACAATAGTGAGGGAACCTTGAACTTTGAAAGCGATAACAGCTGGACTAAAGAGGGTTTGTTTGTCTGCAAGTGGCTTGACTTTGATGATTAAAAAAGGAGGATTACAACACAACTTTAAATTGGAACAATATTAACTCAGAAAGAACAAAATGGTGCAGGAACTTAAGGAAATGATGAAAATGTACTTATCACTGAAAATGGAAATAAGGAAAATGACTACGATGTTGCAGCGAAAACAGAAATCGGATGATTCAAAAACTGAGTCAGAGCACATTCAAGTTGACAAGGAAATAACCAATGAGAAGCAAGAAAGAGAGACTGACAATAAAGAAGAAGGCAAAGACAAAGAGATTGACTATGGAAAATCAAATGACTATGTGGGTAGCAATAATAAAAAGGAGAACTTTAAAGATTACATTGGGATTAACAATGGAAAAAATAGAAAAGGGGGAAAGAGACAAAGAAGGAAAAGAGTGGGGAATGGAAAGAATATAAAAAATGTAAATTATTACACTGGGATTAACAGTGGGAATACAAGAAAGAAGGAAACGGGATGAAAAACAATGGGAAATATAGGGCAAAATAGAACAGTTTATAATTTTAAAATACAAAATGATTACATTGGGATTAACAATGGAAAGATAAAAAGGGAAAATAGATGGGAAATAATGGGAAATATAGGACAAAATATGAATTGAAGTAAAATTTATAGATGAAATGAATGTCAGAAAAAAAATGAAATTGTGATACTAATTAAGTAATTTAAAATAATGGAAAATTGACTTCCGGTGGCGCCGCGATCGCGTTGAAGACGCTCGAGTATGAGCGCCCGTTCCTTGGCTCCATAAAAGCCCTCGAACAGCTGACAAGCACTGTCGGGAGGCTTGAAAAGTCTCTCCCCGGGCAAAGGGGAGAGGCAAGAGCAGGCAGGGGAAGGTAGAGCTCTCCAAGTGCCCCAGAGAAAACTCTGGGGCGCGAAGTGTGGGAGCTCCCTAGAAACCTGCCAAGCAGCTCCAGACCCAGGACGACTCTGCAGCAGCAGAGCCAAACGCCGCAACCACTTCTGCCTTTTTTGGGGATTGATTTGAAGATTTAAAACCGCAGCAGACAGGCAAGCCAGGAGAGACAAGACTGCAAGTATTTTACACTTAATTCCAATTGTTTATTGCCTCCTTCGGAAGTACTAATTAACAGTGGAAACAAAATGACGATTGAGGCTTGAGTGGGTGTGGAAAGTGAAAATTAAGAAAAGTTTGACTAAGCCTCTTTTTTCCTTCGTGGGAAAGAGACTTTGTAACGGCAAGAAAGTAACAATGCAAGAAGGAGGATTTTCTAAGTAGCAAATTTAGTTAAATGAAAAAGGAACAAGGACTTTTCTTTTTCTGATCTTTTGGAAATTTTTTTTCCTTCTCTTTTGGCTGCAGACAGGCAAAGAGGGAGGGGGAGACCAGCCCATTTTGGAAGATGGCCTCAAAACCTGTAAAAACTGCCCCAACTAAGGGGTCTGGAAGTGCTGGCAGTTCTCCAGCTCATACATCAAGATTGCAAGTTCTTGCTCCCCCAACAGAGCCACAGATTTTAACATTAGAAATGTTACAACAAGCCTTAAAAATCACACAGGATAAACTTATTACTGTGTTTGATGAGAAGATTCAAATGGTCTCAGATGACATTTCAATTAGGAATCAGGAAATTAGGGAGGATATTCTTTTGGCATTTCAAGGCTTGGCAGGACATATTGAAATTTTGGATGATAAGGTTGAAGAGATAAAACAGTCTACTGAAATTTTGGACAATAAATTGGGCCTGGCCCAGGAAAAAATCGAAAGGGCAGAAGCTGATGTCACAATGATTCAATATAGGGATATGGAATTTGCTTTGAGAATAAGAGGGGTGAAAGAGAACAAACAAGAAAACTTGAGAGAGATGATGGTGGAGGCATTGGCATTGGCGTTGGGGGAATAGAAAGTCGAAATTGGCTGGCAGATCGACAAAATTTACAGAGTCAATTCATGGGTGGCTAGACAGAAAAATTTACCAAGGGACATTATGATTTATTTTACTACAAAGAGACTTCGTAATGAGATTCTACA
Organism: Ptyas mucosa; assembly: GCA_012654045.1. Lineage (NCBI taxonomy): Eukaryota > Metazoa > Chordata > Lepidosauria > Squamata > Colubridae > Ptyas > Ptyas mucosa. Next base: position 29,332,389 of record WNWU01013815.1, on the reverse strand, counting down.
GGCTAATTCTACAGGCTATTCTTAAGATTCTCTTAAAAACAAGCTTCAAGTTTAAGGTCAAGAGGTTATGACAATGAAAGAAATCCCCCCCAAAATGTTGAGAGCCAGAAGGGAGTATTCCTTTCTGGTGGACGAACTGAGAAGTCGTCAGATACAATACAGATGGGAGGTGCCAGCTGGTATAGTGGTGAATTATTCAGGAGAAAGATACCGGCTTAATACTATATGGAAAGCAAGAGATTTTTATGCTAAGGTTTTAAAGGCTGGACCACCAAAATCACCGGAAGTTAAAAGTAAGAAAGAAGCAAGGAGGGAAAGAAAAGGAGAAAGAGAAGAATTATTGGCTATCGCTCAAGGGAGAGGGTCGACTAGCCAAGGAGATCTCCTTCGAATACAGTTAATTGATATAACAGAAGAACCAAAGGACCAAAGACAGACTAGAGCTGCTACAGCCAAACGCAAGGAAGATTTAAGATTGCAACAATTACAGATGGAAACTCAGGAAACTACCAAAACAGAAGTTGTGGGAGGAGCCAGACCTAAAGGTCAAATGAAGAAAGACCATCAGGAACTGCTCCAAAAACTTTGGAGATTTAAAGATGGGAACTAGGTTCCTGACCTGGAATGTTAATGGTTTGAATTCAGCGCAGAAAAGGAGGAAAATATTTCATTATCTTAAACAATTCAAAAATGATGTAATTTGCTTACAAGAGACTCATATTAGAATACAAGATCAAAAATATTTAACAAACACAAGATTAGGTGTACATTATGTTGCAGCAGCACCAGAGAAGAAAAATGGTATAGTTATATATTTGAAAAAAGACTTAATTGCAAAATTAATTGAAGCAGATGATCAAGGGAGATTTCTTGCAATTGAACTTATAGTAAAAGGAGAAAAACTACTTTTAATTGGAATTTATGCATCAAATCAACAACAAGATTTTTATAAACTTTTACATTCAAAGCTGATCCAGTGGAATTATAAATCATGTATTTTACTTGGTGACTGGAATGGAGTCTTAGATGTCAAAAAAGATAAGAGAGGCCCTAAATAAAATCAAACGACGAGAGCAAGATTGCCAAAATCTTTTTTCGAGATGAAGGAAGATTGGGAGCTGAAAGATATTTGGCGGGAAAGAAATCCAACAGAAAAAGATTTTACTTTTTTTTCAGACAGACACCAATCCTTTTCAAGGATTGATTTTATTTTAACTACTAATGATCTTTCTCCTAGGGTGAAGAATATGAAGATTTGCTCCAGAACACTAACAGATCACAGTCCAGTTTGGGTGGAATTGGAGTATGGAAGGGGACCTAAGAGGTCATGGAGGCTAAATGAAAATCTGTTTAGATACCAGGAAAATGTAAAAGAGTGTAAGAGGTTTATGAAATAATTTTTTGTTATAAATATGCAAAAGGGTACTCCTATAGAAATGGTCTGGGATGCGAGTAAGGCATATATGAGAGGTATTTTGATTTAATTGAATAATAAATTTAGAAAGAGGCAAGGGGAAAAAAGAAAGTTACTGGAAGATGAAATAAAGAAAAAAGAACAAGCTTTGATAACGAACCTCACAGATAAAAAAATCAAAGAGGTAATTAATTTATTGAAAGGGCAATTTAACATGTTGATGGCTGATCAAGCCGCAACTAGTTTACAATGTGCCAAACATAATAATTTCTGTAATGCAAATAAACCTAAAAGGTGGTTAGCCTGTTTGTTACAGAATTTGAGGATAATAGAGAAAATAAAATACAAAGGGAAAGAGGTTTACCAGCAAGAGTTGATTAAGAAGTCTTGTTTAGAATTTTATTGAAGATTGTATACTGCCGATAAAATAGAAGATGCAGATATAGATAGATATTTACAAAGGGAGGATGTTCATATAATAACACAGGATCAGAGGGATAGTCTAAATCAATTGATAACTTTATAGGAGATTTCGTTTGCAATCAAACAACTGAAAGTGGGTAAATCATCTGGGACAGATGGGCTGTCGACTTTCTATTACAAATATCTACAGGAGGAAATGGTTGAACCACTGAAGGAATTATTTAACAATATACAACAAGGAGGTGGGGTACCTCCTTCGTGGAAAACAGCTTTTATTTCTTTAATTCCCAAAGAAGGTCAAGACCATTCAGATCCTAAAAATTACAGACCTATATCACTCTTAAATACAGATTATAAGATTTTTGCCAAAGTTTTAGCAAACAGATTAATGACAGTTATGCAACAAGTGATACATCATGACTAAACAGGTTTTATAAGTGGTAGACAAATGAAGGGTAATGTAAGACATATTGTTAATGTATTAGAATATTTGGGGAGGAACAACCAAGTCCCTGCGGTGCTAATATTTTTAGATGCAGAAAAAGTGTTTGATCGTTAGAATTGGCAATTTTTACTCAAATTAATGGAAAAGATGCAATTTGGAGAACATTGTATAAAATCTATTAAGGCAATATATCAGGAACAAACAGAGCAAATAATAATTAATGGAGGCCTAACTGATAATTTTAAAATAGAAAAAGGTACAAGGCAAGGTTGCCCTTTGTCTCCATTGTTATTTATTTTGTCATTGGAAATATTGTTGAATAAAATTCGGGGGTTGGACGAGATAAGGGGAATTAAAATAAGACAGTCTGAGTATAAAGTACGGGCATTTGCAGACGACTTGGTTGTTACCTTAACCCAACTGGCACAGTCGGTTACTGTATTGATGGATTTAATTAAGGTATATGGACAAGTATCTGGTTTCAAAATAAATGCAGCCAAAACAAAGATAATAGCTAAAAATATGACGAGGACTCAAAAGAAAGAGATGGAAAGGGATACAGGATTTGAAGTGGTAAAAAAGGTTAAGTATTTAGGGGTTAATATTTCAAGTGTGAATATGAAATTATATCAGTATAATTATGAACAATTGTGGCAAAAAATATAGATAGAGATGGATAGTTGGAAAAAAATACAATTATCTCTGCTGGGAAGGATAGCTGCAGTAAAGATGAATGTTTTACCAAGGTTTTTATTTCTGTTTCAGACGATACCTATACTTAAAAATGATAAAAATTTGAAGGAATGGCAAAAAGGTATAAATACCTTTGTTTGGGCAGGAAAGAAGCCACGAGTAAAGCAGAAAATAATGCAAGATTCTCGAGAAAGAGAAGGTCTTAAAATGCCTAATTTAGGATTGTACTATGAAGCAGCTGCTCTCAGCAGTTAGTGATTGGGTAAATTTAACAGAGGAAAGGATATTAAATATAGAAGGATACAGTCTGGTCTATGGCTGGCATGCTTATTTATTGTGTAATAAAAAAGTAGATAGTACCTTCAAGAGTCACATACTAAGAAATGCTTTATTGCGTGTCTGGAAAAAATATCAATATAAATTAAAAGACAAATTACCAATTTGGACAGTACCCAGACACGCGATAAAGAATATAAGTGTAGAACAAAAACAAGATGAGACTACTTATAAGGAACTCTTGTATAAGGAAGGAAATAGATTTCAATTAAAACCTATTCAACAATTAAAAGAAAAAAGAGTAGTTAAGACTTGGTTTCAGTATGGTCAGCTGCAGGCCAGATGGGGAACAGATCAAAAAGTACTGTATATACTTGAATATAAGCCGAGTTTTTCAGCACGTTTTTCAGGCTGAAAAAAGCCCCCTCGGCTTATATTCGAGTCATGAAAAAAATGCCTTTTTCCCTGCAACCGTTTTGCTCCCGGGGTCAAAGCAACTTCCTTTGGCTTTTGCTAAAGCCAAAATGGGGTGTGTGGGGGGGTGCGGCGCCCCTCCCCTGCGCCCCTTTTTGGCTTTAGGGGTTGCAGGGAGGCAGGGATGAAATGCTCCCGCTTTGGACCGGCTCGGGCGAGTAGGAAGCGGAGATTGAGGCAAGTTCGCTGTACTGGTAGCAATTGGTGGCTGGCCACGCCCCCGAACCGGGCCACGTGGAAGGCAGGCAAGCTTTGCAGGGCTGCGGGGAAGGGAGCTTCCCAGCGTGCCCTCCTCCTCTCCCAGGTGACAGCCAGGGCTTCGCCGCCTCCTCTTTTCTTCAGAGGGGCAGCGTCTGCCTCCAAGTTCTTTTTTTTTTTAAATTTGATTTATATGCCGCCCTTCTCCGGAGACTCAGGGCAGCTTACAATGCGCTAAGCAATAGCCTTCTGTTCTGTCCCCGTCCTCCACCCACACACAAACCCACACAGACAGACGAGGGTTAAAGGAGTAGCACACACACGGAAGGTTCGTTATCACGGCTTGGCAGCCCTTTGTAAACCGGCTGCCAAGGTCTTTACTAAACAACGGGGGGGAAATACCTCCACCAGATAACAACACACGTACACCCCAATTAAGGAAAATATAAGTCAAAAGTCCAAATCTTTCCGGCCGGCTGATGCTTAGCTCCAAGGACTAGCCAGGGTAAAACTTTGTCCGTCACAGAATTCTAACTGCTACCCCACTCCTTTAAATAACCTGTGGGGTGTGGCCTGTGACTCAGCTAATCCCTGGCATGCTTCCTCATTTGTTGAGCTCTCTTATCACGCCGGTGCTGGCGTGAGTCCAGCCACCTCTGGCCTTCCTCATTATCCTCCGACTGATCGGAAACACCTGGCTCCTGACTCATCTCCTCTCCTTCGGCCGGCAGCTGATGAATTACCAGGGAGGAGGGGCCGGGGGAGGGAGGCCTGGCTAACTCCTCTCCCTCCTATTCGGAGCCTTCTTCCTCCGATGCGATGGCCTCAGGGGTCGGAGCCACAACACCTTCATACTTTTGTATATTTATACAAAGTCAGCTTATTGCCCCCACAAACTGGGTCCTCAATTTACCTACTTTAGAAAGGATGGAAGGCTGAGTCAACCTTGAGCCTTGGTGAGATTCGAACCTGCAATAATTGCAGGCAGCTGATGTTAATAACAGGGTTTTAGACCACTGTACTATCCAAGGCTCTTTTAAGTTCTCGCGGAAGGAGGGACATACATAAACACACACGCCCCTGTTGCCCCCCCACACTACTTTTGCTGTCGGCTTAAAGTCAACCTTGAAGAGTTGGAAGACTTTACATCTCCACCAAACTCATTGTTGGGAGCGTCAGTGATCTAAGGAAACGTCTTCTTACACCTTCTCCTCTCCATTCCCATTCCCCCTACCCCGTTTTTCCATTTCTGTGCCTGGATTCTGCTAATTACCCCTTCTCCTCCCCATTCCCGTTCCTCCCCCCCCGTTTTTCCATTTCTGTGCCTGGATTCTGCTAATTACCCCTTCTCTTCCCCATTCCCGTTCCTCCCCCACTCCGTTTTTCTATTTCTGTGCCTGGATTCTGCTAATTACTCCTTCTCCTTCTCCTTCCC
>WNWU01013815.1:29235315-29326931 GCA_012654045.1 Ptyas mucosa | reverse complement strand
TTTCTGTGCCTGGATTCTGCTAATTACCCCTTCTCCTTCCCATTCCCGTTCCCCCCCGGTTTTTCCATTTCTGTGCCTGGATTCTGCTAATTACACCCTCTCCTCCCCATTCTCATTCCTCCCCCCCCGTTTTTCCATTTCTGTGCCTGGATTCTGCTAATTACTCCTCCTTCCCATTCCCGTTCCTCCCCCCCCCCCGGTTTTTCCATTTCTGTGCCTGGATTCTGCTAATTACACCCTCTCCTCCCCATTCCCCCCCTCGTTATTCCATTTCTCTGCTGGATTTTGCTTCTGCAAGAGAAGGCTCTGATCTTTGTTTGGGTGGTGGAGGGAAACTCAAAGCATGGGGGCTTCAGAAGGGCAGAATGAGCTTCAAAATGTGCGGCTCCTGGCTCTAACAGTGAGTGACGTCAAGTTGGCTGGGGAATAGGGGCACTGGAGCTGGGCGGGTGAATCTACAGAGTGCGTCATTCTTTAGTCAGGCTGAGCATTATGGGGCTTGAAATCAGGGGTGGCGAGGGCTGAGACACAGAAAGAGACAAAGAATGAGAGAATGAGAGAGAGTGGGGGAGAGAGAGAGAAAGGGGGGAGAAAGAGAATGAGAGAGAGAGTGGGAGAGAGAGAGAGAAAGGGGGGAGGGAGAATGAATGAGAAAGAGAGGGGGAGAGAGAGATGGTGACAAGATAGGGCAAAAACGTAAAATGTGAGGACAGTCGTAAGTTCGAGGATTGGTCACAAGTGCGAGGACCAGTCAAAAATTACTTTTTCAGCCCTCTGAGTAGTCCATATGCACAAAAGGACTACCCAGAGGGCTGAAAAAAGTGATTTCTGACAGGTCCTTGCACTTTTGACCAGTCTTTTTTTATTTTGAAATTTACCAGTGGCCGCTGCATTTCCCACCCCCAGCTTATACTCGAGTCAATAAGTTTTCCCAGTTTTTTGTGGTAAAATTGGGGGTCTCGGCTTATATTCGGGTCAGCTTATACTCGAGTATATACGGTAGCTACTGACTTTATGATCAGAAACAGATGCAATAAACATTTGAAATGTAAAGCAAAATTATTTTTACTTTTACCTTCTACTACATCAGCCACATTACAAGTAGGATCAATGCTCCCAATATGTTTTGGATGAGCAGGATTGGTGACTCCACCAAAAAGCAGTGCTATGAAGATAAAAAGACAGAATTGAAATACTATTATTTTTTTCAAGAATAAAAAAATTATAGGTTTCTATTCCATGCAAAGGAAAAACAAACCTTGTTAAAAATCCATTATGAAGTAAATATTACTATTAATAAAGTATTAATATTAAAAAAAATGTGTTTCCAATGATTGCGAAGATTGTGAAGTACAGACAAAACATACACTGGTAACTACTATGCTTAACACCCACTCTAAGCCATGGGCTCTCCTCACTTTGTCAGCTATACCAGTGGAGAAATTACTGGTGTTTTTTATCTGGTCTACCCAAATATGGGACAGCGAATACTGCTTCCGCTTTTGCCTTTCAGCCCCAATCCAGGAGCCTTCGCAAGCAGTCGCTTTCACGGCGAACTATTTTTGTGTTAAATTTATATTTACTGACAAAGAAATAAAGGGAGACTAGTATAGATTTATTTCAAGCTATTTAGCTCTCGTCACTTAGCCATACCCCTCTAGGATTCAGACCTGGGCTACTTACATATTAGGTAGATGTATTAACCTCTAAACTGGTCAGCTATATCAGGGGAGAGATTGAAATAGATCTATACCAATATACATTTAACACAGAAATAGTTTGTCACGAAAATGATCCTAACACTAACCCGGTGTTTTATTTTCTGTGGGAAATGGGTCCAAATGGCTTTTTGAGTGCTTAAGGTTGCAGACTCCTGGTTTAGAGATTAATACATCTACCCAATATGTAAGTAGCCCGGGTTCGAATCCCAGAAGGGTATGGCTAGCTGACGAAAGCTAAATAGCTTGAAATAGATCTATATTAGTCTCCCTTTATTTCTTTTTCGGTAAACATAAATTTAACTACCATGCTTCTTTCTTCTACTTAGACTTTTAATTCCTGCATACAACGTACTACAATACAGATTAGCCTAATCGCAGGTTGTATTGAGTAGATCCCCTTTACTCAATCTTTTAAACGTGTCATGAACAATCATATGAAATGTCCCAATGCTCCTCAAAAACATTCACAATCTCTTGGTTTTGAGATTTAGCATAAGGAAAGATTTAGAGAAAGCTTCTGTGGATCTTGTTTCTTAGTAGACCTGTACAGAATTGCTCTGTAATCTATACAGTGCCCAAGATAGCTTGATAAATTTTAAAAGAATTAAATAATCATATCAATGAAGATGGATGGAATAGTATTTAATACTAAACAGAGTACATAATTACAATAAACACACATCTTTTTAAAGTTGTATCTGTTACCTATCTTTGTGATTTAATTCATACAGGTAGTTAACCTTACATCTGGAAAAATTAAGATTGGTTTTATGCAAACTTAACAACAAATTCTGAAATCATTATTTTATGTCAAGCAGCACAAGTCTCACATGGCTTTGCCAATGCGGTATTTTATTACCGTATATACTCGAATATAAGCCGAGTTTTTCAGCACGTTTTTCAGGCTGAAAAAGCCCCCCTTGGCTTATATTCGAGTCATGAAAAAAATGCCTTTTTAAAAGAAAACAAATGAGTAGACCCATGTCTGCAAAAATAGAAAAAACAGCCCCTTTCAGCTTCAGTATAGGTTAATTACCATAAGTTGATTTGAACAGCCTCCCGACTCTCAGCTGATTTGCTCTCAGCTGTTTTGTGCAGGGTCTTTTTCTAGCTGCAAAGAGTGCTGCTGGAGCACATTTTTTTTTCTCCTTGTGCAATTCAAGCTGAAAATGAAACCGAAACTAAAGCAGGTTGTTGGCTTTGCTGTTTGCTTGCAACGTTGGAAAGGCAGATTTCTTTTCTTTTTCCTCATCAAAAAAGGTAGGTGCAAACAATGGGAAATTTATGGCAAATGGCAAAAGAGGAGAGTTCAAGATTTTAAAACACAAAAGAAAAAAAAAGTTCTATTTAACTAGGGAATTGTAATAATTGAGATATTATTAATTGTATATTGTGTTGAAAGCAGAAATGGTTAAGTTGTGGTTTGGAAGAATATATGGGGGAAATTATTTGGTTTATTATTATTGGTAAATATAATTACCAGTAATTGATTTGTAAGAAATTGGATTGCATGGAAATAACTGGAATATTCATGTTCATATTGATTAATATACAAAAAAGATATATATAACTAATTGATTTATATTAAAATGTTGAATTTGTATTGAACAACTGTAATATTACATAATTAACCAATGTGAGGATGGATATAAAAATAGATGACAATGGGAAGGGGTATAATAGAGAATAGAAGTGAAAAATTGAATTTGATTAAGATTAGAGATGAGGATGAAGGGTAATATTGGTTTTTTAAAAAAATAGATGAGGAATAAATATGGCAAAAAGGAAATATAGAAATTGTAAACTTAAGTGAAATGACTAAACACTGTTTAAATTTGTGAACCGGCCGAATACTCTGTTCAAAGAAAATACATTGTATGTTTGTATGTGTGTTTCTAATTATTGCTATTTATTCATATTTGTTCTCTTTTATTCTTTAAAGTTTAACAATTCATTCTTTATTTTGATATCTTTATATTTGTTTGGGATTTGTTTTCTTCCCTTTCATCTTTTTTATTGTACAGCAATCTCTCTCCTCAAACCTACCACCTCTCTCTTTGAGAAAGGGGGGAGAAAGAGAATGAGAGAGAGAGTAGGGGAGAGAAAGAGAGAAAGAGGGGGAGAGAGAAAGAATGAGAGAGGGAGAGAAATGGTGATAAGATAGGGAAAAACGTAAAATGTGAGGACAGTCGTAAGTTCGAGGACTGGTCACAAGTGCGAGGACCAGTCAAAAATTACTTTTTCAGCCCTCTGAGTAGTCCATATGCACAAAAGGACTACCCAGAGGGCTGAAAAAAGTGATTTCTGACAGGTCCTCGCACTTTTGACCAGTCTTTTTTTATTTTGAAATTTACCAATAGCCGCTGCATTTCCCACCCCCAGCTTATACTCGAGTCAATAAGTTTTCCCAGTTTTTTGTGGTAAAATTGGGGGCCTCAGCTTATATTCGGGTCGGCTTATATTCGAGTATATACGGTAAATACAATTTAACCCTTATATTTCTGTTTTTAAAATAAAATGGTCCTATAGACCATCTTAATAAGCAGCCTTCAGATCAAACCTACTTAAGTTCATAAAACTGGTATAGTTATGACCTACTTGATTTCCACTTGGGAGGGTAAGACAACCTACAATTACCTGAGTACATACATACATACCGATCATGCTATTCCCTTTGGGGGGTAAGCAAGAGTACAGAAAAAAAGAGTAAGAAATAGTAAGACAAAGAAATTAAAGCATGAGAAAAGGAAACAGCTTTCCCTTCAGTTATATACAGCATCACACACTACCTTTTTGTTCAATTTTTTTCTTCACTCCACACTACTATCACCACATGAATCCTTCATAGAGGCAACCAAATTATGTCCTCTAGCTAACGTTCACTCCAAATCATTCAGATTCTCAGCCAAATAATGGCATCATCCACATACACTTCTAATATCATCCCAAGCTTCCTTATTCATTTATACATAAACATGGGGATACCACCAATCCTTGCCTTATTTTCTGCAGAACGTTGACCATTCCATTTATTTTTATGTGTTTTATTCATTATCACTCTTATTGCATTCAGCAACCAATTTTCAAGTTCATATTTATTCCAGAAATCAAAAATAATTTATCAAATGCTTTCTCTAAGTAAACAAACCTACAGCAAACTATATACTTATCTACTATAAGCTGGCAGAAAATATTATTATAATTTGCCAAAAACAAAACTTGATCTGTATGGTCCCTTTCCAGAATAATTCTACACTTCACATATATATATATCTGCCTCACCTTTTAAACTTTTTCAATCAAAATATTGCAAACACCTTACTAATTCTTTTGTAGATTTTGCATGCATTTTGCATGCCGCCCCCTTCCGCGATCAGCAAGAGATCCCTCCTTTCTTCGTCACCCATCCAGGGTGACTGATATCCACCACTGTTTCTTCGACATTATTTTAATTTTTGTAATTCATATTTCATTTTGTCCCTCCTTTAGCATTCCTTCTTTAATGTTTCTATCCCATAATTTCTTCGATATTATCTTTCTTTATTCACTCTTCTACTTTAACACCATGCGTTCCTGTCCTTGGCTCAGGTAGGGCGGTTTTGGAAAGTTGGGCTGGAAATCTAAATGTATTCACTTAAAAGTCATTTATTACTGCTAACCACTGCTAACTACTGCTCATGATGATAATTCTATTAAGATTGATTAAGCTGTCTATTGAAAAATGTCAACTCAAGTGGGCTCAATATCATTAAATTCAGTGGCATTTATTTCAGAATGTGCGTGCATGTATTCACATTGCCCTATTCAAACATTTCCTGATCCATACTTGGAACTGCAGAGAGGGCAGCTTTATTTATTTATGCTATTAAGGATAAATTATTTATTCATTTAGTCAACCTATGATGGATAGGACACATATGTACACACACACAAAGAATGCTCAGAAATGTTAATTCAGAATATACAAATCCAAACATATGTGTGTTCTTTAGAAATTCAAACAATTAAAACATTCAGTATCTATATCCAAAATTAAATGTCTACAAATGAGAATCAATGCTTAGAAAAAAAATTATTAATAAAATGAATAACATATCCAATGTTGATAGAAGAGAATATCTGTAGCTCAGGCTTGAATGCATCCCAATATTACAATTTTTTTCATTTAAAAAAAAATTCAGCTGAAGCAATTTCCCACATTCTAAAATATCAACTAAAGATTTAAATTTGGCTACTTGAACCAAGAAAAGTTAAGGTAGCAGTAGAGTTAACAGTAAAAGTAAAGTTAACAGTAAAAAACTAAATTAGTTTTTTATGATGCATCATAAGTGCATCATAAGTGCATCAAAATGCACTAGTTAAAACACAAAAAGGAGCAAGTATTTAAAAGAAGAGATATCACATATCTAAACATGGTAACAGTTAGTGAAGATTCAAGAACTGATCCAAAGGCTTTGAAAACAATGATTCAGAAGACATCTGGAAAGACATTTCATCATTGGCTACCTGTCATGGTTATCTCGTCATGCAGATTCACTTGCAACCAGACAACTATAATGGGAGGGGGGAGGGAAGGCATTGGAATATAAGGAATGTTTGGAAGGGAAATGAGAAATGGAAGTAAGCCAGCTGAAAGCCTGAGACTGACCTAACACTACAAGGTCATTCGGCTGGGACAGTCTGAGGCAGTCAGATCATTCCCAAATCAAAGTGAATGCAAATGATTGGTAGACAGTGGAAGGTCCAGGGAACAAAAGAAAAGTTTACCTATGCTATTTTCAGGGGGAAATGTTAGAACTAGTTTTTCTACTTCTGTAACTACATGAAATCTTTAGTAAAGTTATACTCTTGGTAAAAAAAATGTCCCAGGAGTTTTGCTGTCTAACCTGGTGACATTAAACCAGATCTCATAGAAATAGCCTACCTGGATCCCACCAGGAGGTCAGCCCCAAGATGTTGGCTATGAGCAAAGGCTCAGAAGAGAAGAAGAAGCTGGGAGAGGCCCTGGCTGAGGAAGGGCCAGCACCACTTCAGGCCGGAGCAGGAGCGCAGCCAGACAGCATATGTCTGAAACCAAAGACTGAGAAGTCTGAGCAGCCAGCCATGGTCACAAAGTAGCAAGTGAGGGACGCCCCATACCAGGGGCTGAAGACCTGCTGGGCAACAAATGTGGGCAATGCAGTGGAGGCCGAAGACCCCCTTCTCCCTTCTGGGGTCATTGTGGTCCAAGGTGGCAAGAGGAAAGCGAGATGGCTAGCCAAATGGGATGACCCCACTGAGTGGAAGCTCCTGATCATTGTGGAACAGTTGAGGAAGAAGTTCGGAGGGATGCAAATTTGTGCTGTAGCAGTGCTAGGAGTCACAGCTGCTGCCAGCAGACCAGGTGTCGTGAGAGCCTCAGCAGTCTTGGCTACTACTCCTTCTCCTATTCTTCAGCCAGCAGCACCAGCGGCCCTGGCACAACTGGCGGCCACTCCTCCTCCTCCATTACAACTGGTGATGCCAGTGGCCCCAGCCAAAGTCAGAGCTCCAGCACAGAAGCAGCCAGCATTCCGCCCCAGTGATTCGTCTTAGTGTGGGAGAAGTGTCACACACACCCCGCCCGGTTGTCTGCTTCAATGGGTGCCCAAAACTGCCTAGCCCATTTCCTGGCTCAAGCCTAGCACCACATGGAGCATTATGGTGTTAAGATGATGCATCCTGGGTCCATGTCATCACTGTCAACCTAGAAGAAAGCACTTTGGAATGGTTGGTGTTGCTACATGATGAGAATGCCCCAGAGCCGGACAACTTCAATGCCTTCATGCAAGCCCTGTGAGAGCAATTTGAAGACCCATTGCGGCCTGCTGCACTGAAGCAGGGGAAGCAATTGGTAACGTAGTACATTCAAGATTGCAACCGCCTGGCCAGCCATTTAGGAGACTGGGCCGGAACACTTGCTGGTCTACCATTTCCAAGAGGGACAGAATAAGGAACTGTATCAGAATTGCCTACCCAGGGAGCAACATGCGAGTGTGGTACCGTATGGCCATTGAGGTAGAGATCGATGTGATGGAGTTCCATGAGCACAATGGGCAGGAGAGTGGTCCCGTCACCCTGCAGAGAAACAAGCAGATCCTAGATGGGGAAGAGGGGGTGTGCTCCTCCAGTCAGAGAAGGGAAACCTTGGTGGCTGTTTCGCTGTGGGAAGGAGGGGCATCGAACTGCTGTCTCGCACCGTGACTGGTTCCAAACCAACCAAAGAAAAAGACTTCATTGAAGTCAATTAAGAAAACTCGTGCAGGGCAACAAGTTATAGAGTTCTCCCCTCCGTCAAGCAAGGAAGAGAGAACCCACAACCCCTGCCAAGACAGGACTAGTCTTCTACAAGAGCAACAGCGAAGGTGGAGATATCTGTATCCTCGGGTATAAAGTCCTTACGACCCAGTAGGGCTCGGGGTGCAGCAGATGACTGGTCAGCCTCCAAGTAATAAAGAAGCTAGAGATGAGACTAAGGAAGTTAAAGAAGCCTAGAGCATTTTCCCAGCTAGACAGTTCAATAACAGACAGGGTGCCAGCAACCTGCCTAACCAAGCCTGTGAAGCTGAAACCCACATGGAGATTATTCGCTTTATTGTGGCCCCTGGGATGACAGAGGACATGGTCCTAGGCCTGACATGATGGAAAAAAATGGAGCCCATCTCTTGATTGGGATAGAGACAAGGGGCAGATGCAAAGGAAAGTGTCCAACTGGCAAGAATTAGTTAAAGTGTTAAGAAGCTGCCATGCATCTGCAGTTATGTAAGCAAAGGCTGAAACTGCCAATAAACTAGAGGGGGAAGATAGCTCAGAGCCATTGATTCCAAAAGAATACTGCAATCTGGCTGAACTTTTTAGTAAAGAGTCCGACACACTACCACCTCACTGCCCCACAGACTGTGCAATTGAGATCATACCTGGGTCCAATTTGCCAAAATAGAGCCGAGGTGGCGCAGTGGTTAGAGTGCTGTACTGCAGATACTTCAGCTGACTGCTAGTTCAGCAGATCAGCGGATCAAATCTCACCGGATCAAGGCTGACTCAGCCTTCCATCCTTCCGAGGTGGGTAAAATGAGGACCCAGATTGTTGGGGGCAATATGCTATTTAGTATACTGTCTTTGGTGTAAGCCGCCCAGAGTCCTCGGAGAGTGGGAGGCATAGAAATATGAATAATAAAATAAATAGATAAAATAAAGCTATATTTGATGATACCCGGGAGATGGAGCAGCTCTGTACCTTCATAGACACAAATTTAGCCAGGGTTTTCATTTGGCTAACCAAGGCAAGGATGGTAACCCCTTTGCTTTTTAAAGAGAAGGAAGATGGGTCCCTTAGGCTGTAAAGAGGGCTAAATGGTATATACATGGAAAATATATACCCCCTTCCACTGATGGACAAGCTGGGGCACCTTACAAAGGGGAGGATCCTGACTAATCTGGACTTGAGGGAGGTATACTATCGGGTAAGAATTAAGGAAGGGGATGAGGGAAAAGTGGTGTTTAACTGTTCCTGGGCTGCTACCCAGGGAGTGGATAAGTACTTGGAAAGCCATCTGGCCCGTAGTGTTTGCAAAGCACTCAAGGGAGGTGCAGAAAGGCAGGCTGTCAAGAAGAGAGCACCTCAGAATGAGTTTAGAATAGGGAACGAAGTGTGCCTGTCCACAAAATTCCTACAGTTGGAGCAGCTCCGCAAGAAGTGGATTGTGAATATGGTGACAGTACAATAGAAATTGCCAAAAACCCTTAGGCGCATTCCCCGTTGTTTAGGGAGATCCCCATGGACATTGAGCTTGGGTTGGGAGCTTATTGTAATTGAGCGCTTATTGTAATTGTAATTGAGAGCTTATTGTAATTGGCTGCTAGCTACCCTTGCTCAGGCTAAGCCAGGGGTGGGCAAATGTGGCCCTTTTACAACCTGTGGACTTCAACTCCCAGAATTCTCCCAGCTTGGCTGTCTCAGGAATTCTGGGAGTTGAAGTCCACAGGTTGTAAAAGGCCACATTTGCCCACCCCTGGGCTAAGCTATTCAATAGTGGAGCTCTAAGAATGCCAAATGAGAAGGAGAAAGGGAGGGAGAAAGAAAGAGAGAGAGAGAGAGAAGAAAGAAAGAGACAAAGAAAGAAAGAGAAAGAAAAAGAAAAAGGGAGGGAGGGAGGGAGAGAGAGAGAGAGGGAGGGAGAGAGAGAGAGGGGGAGAATGCAGGTATCTCTTAACAGAGGCTTGAACTTGCCTGAAATTAGATCAAGCCCTACATCACTCAACCCAATGTATCAGATTAAATTGTTATTGAATTATTTTTGGTATATATACTACATTCTCTTGTGTAATTTAGTTATAGTGTAAAACTAGTCTATTAAGTCTCAAAATAAAAGGGAGATCAAAAATCCAATTAGTGCCATGTAAATTCTGGAATCCCCAGAGACCTTTATTGTATTTATTAAACAAATTTATATAGCTACCCAACTCATATACAGTACTTTTAAAGTTATTGTTGATACCATATTGTTTTTGTTGATCCTCTTTTCCACTTACAGAGCTAGTTTACTGTTTTTCTTTGAAATCAATATTCAAAAACATTTAATCTACTGATGCCTCAATTAATGTAATTTTTTTGGTATCTATTTTTATTTTGAAATTTACCAGTAGCTGCTGCATTTCCCATCCTAGGCTTATACTTGAGTCAATAAGTTTTCCCAGTTTTTTTTGGGGGGGGGTAAAATTAGGTGCCTCGGCTTATATTCGGGTCGGCTTATACTCGAGTATATATGGTGTGTGAAATAGCACCATATTAGATGAATCGTAATATTTTTACTGCAGTTTTAAAAGTGGTTTCATTGGTATGTTTTTAAACAGGACTAGGGAAAAAAAATGTAGCACAATCACAATGACAAATAATGCAAATCTGATTTCCTTAACTGGTAAATAGTATGCAATTCAAATGAGCCTTGCTTAGATTATTTTTAAAAAATAAGCCTCCTGAGCACTGAGCCTTGGAGACTGTGACTTGGAGACACCATACATGACAGTGCTTTCTACCTAATATACAAGCTGAAGCAACTATTCCTTGCCAAAAAAGCAAGGACATTAATTATACACCCCTTTTTTGAGTTTTCCTGGCAACAGGTCCTGAAATCAATATACCTTTGACAATTTTTCTATATACCATCTATTGCTCAGGTATTTTCCAAGGTTATTTTCTAGACTTCTCACCAGTTTCATTTTTCCTGAGAAGCTGGAGGGGGAAAATATCTGGAAAAGCTGTTGAGATGTTTCCTATTAATTTTAACTAATATGCCTTTCTTTTTCTGCCAAATAAAATCCAAAATACCCTCCCACTCCCAATGATTTTTTGTCCATTAAACTTTCATATTTTTTGTTTATTATACTCTATATATTCTTTAGTCAATTATCCCCCCTCTCTCTAGTGCTAAACTATTTCACAAATTTCAAATGAGAACAGAGAGGAGGAAAGGCAACTATATACAGTGAAATGAAATTTTGAAAAACAAAGATATAAATAGTGTATGTTAAAAATCACATTCTTTAAAAATATGTTTTCACTACAGGCATATATCCTTTTTTTGCTGTAAAACACCAATTTATTTTTTTTACAATTAAATAAAGAGATACTTACTGTGCTGATTAATAAGCATGCGAAATGAGATGCGATTGGTATAGAATCTATCTAAAAAGTATTGAATATTACTGCTCACAAAAGGATCAAATCCATACTTTTCTTTGTATTCAATAACTCCTTGGGCCATGGTAGGAACAACATCATTGTGTCGATTCCTGACTTTAATTAAGATATCTAAAAAGCTGCAGAGAAAAAAAATAGAAACAAAAGTATTACAGTTACTGTTATTTTTACATTTTAGATACCGGTAACAGCTTCAAAATACTCATTCATAATTCAGAACCATAAAGTTTGTTTAAAGAGAAGTTTGAACAAAGTTGTCCAATATGTTAATGAAAACTTCTATTGTGCAATAGTTGTAGAATTAAAAATGATATTTTTCTTACACTATAGTTCTAAAATAAAAATGATATACCAAAAATGTCCCAAAGATGCTTTTTTCAGGAAGCAACTGGACTTTGTTTTGTTTTTTTGAAGGCGTTCACTTGTCATTCAAGAAGCTTCTTCAGCTCTGACTGGATAGTGGTGAATGGAAGGATTTATATTCCTTGCAGACAGCTGATCATTTGCATTCTTTTAGAGGGTCCACAGACTTTTAGCTGTGCACTTTGGGATGAATAGTATGAATAGATTTTCCCAAAAAAATTACAGATTACAGGAATTATTTGCACTTCAGTTTGAAGTGCAGACAACACAGACTCATCCCCAACAGCCTGCGCCTACAGGGAAGGGACACAGGGCAGAAAACATCCTGTAGCCAAGAAGGCTCCACACCAATTTGTACTATTCAGGTGACTCTGAGGACACAGATAAACCTTCAAGTGGCATTAACAATTCTATAAAAGAATGCAAATGACCAGCTGTCTGCAAGGAATATAAATCCTTCCATTCACCACCATCTAGTCAGAACCGAAGAAGCTTTTTGCATGAGAAGCGAAACGTCTTCAAAAAAAACCCAAGAAAGTCCAGTTGCCTCCAACAAAAAGCACCTTTGGGACAACCCTGACTTGGATGACTGAGAATCTCCAAAGATATACCATATACCATATTTTTCGTTCCATAAGACACATCGAATAATAAGACGCACCTAGGTTTCGAGGAGGAAATGAAGAAAAAAAATATGAATCTGGAGCACCATCTCAATGTGCATATGGCACGCCGAATCTGGAGCAGCAGTGTAATAAGGGCAGGAGGCGGAGCCTGAGAGGACCAGAGATAGATGTCCTCTCATGTGCCAGCTCTGCCTATTGACTCCTGCACTCCGGTGGGGTTCAGCACTGTAAAAGGACTCAGCCGCCACCACCTGGCTGCAATATTTGCTCCATAACACACACAGACATTTCCACCCACTTTTGGGGGGAAAGAAGTGCACCTTATGGAGCGAAAAATATAATAGTTTGCATGACGATTTGGAGATAGCTGTTAGGTAATTATTGAGTATTTTCAGAGTTGCATATTATTGGTATTCGATTTATTTTAATAATTAGTTCAAACTAGTTTTGAATTTTGAAAATTTGAATCATTGTGAATAATGTCTACAAATTGTAGCTGGAAACTAACAATATTTCAGGCAATTTAAAAAGAAAGAAATGTAGAAGAAAAACTGCATAAGGAAAAAGTGATCAGAGCTACAGTTAGCAGATCAGATCTACATTTCCACTAAATGAAGCTGCATAAGTTCATTGTTGGAAACATGATAGCTAGAGAATAACAGACAAATGATTACATTATCTACTTATACTGCATGAAAAAATGACAATTTCAATATACAGATACATAATCCTGAGTAATGTTACTGGTATAATTCATAAATACATAGTCAAGAGTACAAAGATGGCTTTCTATGAGCATTCTGATTAATATTAGTAACTTTGTTTTCTCAAATTATCTTAACATCATAGGAACAGTAAATGTTAATAACATACAACATAGTATTGGACCCAGCAGCCATTATTCATGAACCTCTAAGCTTTCTTTTTTTAAAAAAACACATGTAAAGCTGACTTTAAGTTTCACTTCTCCTATCAGAAATTTCTTTTTGCCTGGAAGAGTGAAGAAATGCAAATATAACCTTTTCTATCCAGTAATAAAATCGAATCAATTTTCCTTGCAGGTACTTTTCTAGTATATATTTCTGATTGCAAGAGAATATTGCTTTCTAAGATTCCTTACTTGCCTTTTTCTTTATCTAATCAGTGCAGCTTAAGTAAGGTTGAAAATTCCTCATGCAGTTTTCAAATGATTTATTACTCTAAGAATAATAACCATAAAATCTGAAAAGTAATACTAAATCCCAAAACTTTATATTGACCAAGGAGTATTTAAACTACTCACTTGGCATGCTGATTGGAAAAGCACCCCTTCTTGAAAATTACTTAATGCTTAAAGACTTAGTTAGATTAGAACCTACTGATTCTATGAGGATTTGATAATGCCAAAAGAAGTCCAGTTTTCTACTTTGATGCTTCAAATTAAGAAAATAGAAGTATACAGAAAACATGGATTTAAAAGGTTTTTTTTCTAAAAAACAGAGGTATGTCAAATAGAAATATGATAAATGGCAATAAAACTGGATCACCTGATTTTTATAACATACTTTTAAAACCAAAGTATGGAAAACCCACTCTTAGTAGACTTCACATAATGTTTTTCACAAAGACATTTGGCTAGCAGCAGTTTGTGTTCTATGCTTTTTGATTTAAACTTATCCAAACTATTTAATGCTATGCCCCATTGAAAGCGTTAGCTCAAGAAGGGAAAGCAAATAGTTTCAAGATATTCTTATATTTATTTGTTCAATCTTTATTCATTAAACTCAATCTGGTTTTTATATCTGCCTGAGGTAATTTCACCTGAAACTGCAATATTGATTTCTTTAAACAAGATCAAGCTCCAAATTAGAAACACACCAGTATTGCATAATTTGTTCTAATACAATAATTAAAAATTATTACAATTAAACAATTAATTAATTCAAAAATATTAATTGAAGTATTGCAAGCTTTCTGAACTACAAGACTAAACTCAGCAAGTTCAACATACTGATTTCATGTTTAAACACCTTTCTTTACTTACTTATCTAAAACATGTGGATCTTCAGGACTTTTATTTTCATACTCTAAAAGCTCAAGAAAGCTCTGCATATACCTGAAACATAGAAGAATAACATATATGATATTTGCATATTAAATTTGCAGACACCAACCTGGAGGGAAATTACTAACACTCTAGCAGGTAGACTCAAGATTTAGAAGAATCTTGACGGACTTGAAAACTGGATTCTATCCAACAAGATGCAGTTCAGTAGTGAGAATGGTCCTGCACTTAGGAAAGAAAATTCAGATGCACAGCTATAGAATAGGTGGTACCTGGCTCAACATTAGAGGGATTTAGGTGTCCTACTGCAGGTGGCCCCAATCCCCAGGCTGTGGCTTATTCACCGGCCGTCCCATGTGCACACGCACAATTCAACTTGTGCAAGTTGAGCTGCACACGCATGTGCCCCGGCCCACCAATCACGTGGCACAGTTCCCCTCTCTCTCCTGCCAGGCCGCCAAGCCACAACCACCATTTAAATATTAGTCAGCAGTATGATGCAGCTGTCAAAAAGCCAATGCAGTGTTAGGCTGCATCAACAGAGGGTTAGAATCAAGATCACAAGAAGTGATAGTAGTGCTATATACTGCACTACTAAAGCCACACTTGGCATACTACATTCAGTTCTGGTTGCCACAATACAAAAGATGTTGAAATATTAGAAAGAGTGAAGAGAAGATGATAAGGAGTCTGAAGGCTAAACTGCATGATGAGCAGTTAAAGAAACCAGGTATGTCTAGCAATGACACCATAGCTGTCTTTCAGTACTTGAGGTGTTGTCACAGGGAGGACAGAACAAGAAGCAATAGGTGGAAGTTCATTAAAGACAGATCCAACCTGAAACTAATGAGAAATTTCCTGACAATGAGAACAATCATTCAATGGGATAGCTTGTCTCCTGAAATTGTAATAGGAGTTTGACTAGAAGACCTCCAAGGTCCCTCCCAGCCCTATGATTTAATAAAATTATTTTGGGAAAAGAAATAAAAAATTCAGCTTCCCCCAGAAGTTAGTAAAGCTGTAAATGTACATCCCAAGGATAGACAACTTTTTGATGAGAAAAGTAGTTAACATGGAGTAGGAGAAATGGAAGGTTCTGATGGATAGAACAATTTTTCAATGCAAATAAGGCATAACACAAGTATCCAGATTGGGGTGATTTTTTTTACACAGAAATTAACCAAGATAACAATCATAGCTATCATAATTTTGCAATATAAGAGACCAATATTTCCAATATTATTTGTATAAAATAATATAATATTTGTATAATAGAGCTGTAACAAGAGTGTTATCACACGATTTGAATGTTGGTAATGCCCATAATTATGAACAGGTTGTCAAGCATCCACATCACATTCACATGACATGTGGTGTGTGTGTCCACATGCTTTGTGATGGTCGGAAGTGCTTTACAGGCCTTAAAGCATCCTTTCCAAGGCTATTAAGCTGGCTATTCCAAGGCTATTAAGCTGGACAATTGTAAAGTTACCAGTCATTAAGCAAGGAGTGATATAGGAAAATAATTTTTTAAAGAAAGGTCAACTTAACATAATATAAATTATCTTCATAATATAAAATTATCCTTCAGTGGCAAAGGATAATCTTAATCTTATACTATAAAATTACATAATTAATCAACAGGCATCCATGTTGATACATATACACAAAATTATTTTAAATGTGTTATAGCAGATTAAAAAAAGAGTTAGAAAATGAGGAAAACAGTAAAAACAAGGAATAGTTTCTACAGATAAGGCCAGGAAAAAAGGGAAGGAAAGAAGTAAAAATGCACATGGGAAGGTCTAGTTGGAGCTTCCGGCGGTGACGTCTGAGCGGAGTGGGTGAGGGTGCAATTCACAGTGCCTGAAAACCCAATTAATTCCTGAAAAGGAGCTCCATAAGGACATTTCCAAACCTGGAGGGTTCAGAATATTAAAGGGGAAGGCTTTAAGCTTCGGACGAGACGCTAGCGTCCAGGAGAATAAAAGCCGGACCCCTTAAATCCAGCAGGAAAAAATCTGTCTTCAAGGCAGATCAAGAGCGATGGCGGCTGCATAGTGAGGAAGCAAAAAGTGAGTTTCAGCATTGGTGGTCATGGAGGATTGGAAGAAAAAAAAAGTGAGATTCTTAACAAGCAGTCACGAGCGAGAGTGTTGCAGAGGGTGAGGAGAGCGGCGATCAGGAAGGAGAGCGTTTAATGGGAGACGATCAAATGAAGGGAACAGGGTAATAGAAGTAGAGGAAGAAACAATCAACAAAGAAGTTACAAAGTAACAAACCAAAACTGAACTGAAACATTTGGACCCAAGCTAAGGATTTATTGTGAGAAAAGGCAAAAAAATAAATAAAAAAGGAGTAATTTCACCACAAGAAAAAAGAGACTGCGAAGGCAAATCAAAGGAATTTCCTTCCTCTAACTGATGAGCTTGGTGGACTTGGAGGACTGAAGCGGCGCGATTTGGAAAGAAATTTATAGACAGACATACGGGTAAGGTGGATTTATAAACATTGAGAAGAAAGCAGAGTGCAAGATTGGGAGGACGCAGAGACTGTGTGCTGGAATTGAAAGTGACTAAGCTGGAATTAGGTTATAGAACTAATCTGATGCAATAAGGACTGGAAAGAAGAAAATAAAAAAAAGAGAATAACTCAAAAAAGGAAAAAGTCTGGTTCAAATTTAATATGCTGATAGAGATTGTGATTTGGGGGGAAATTGTTTTGTTGATAACGTTTGAAAAGAAAAAGCTATAGAATATATTGTTAAAAAATTTATTGTTGAAGAACTGTGTGGATAGGTGTTGAAAGAATCAAAGGGGAAGATTTATCTTGAACACTTGATATTTCATAATAATTAGTGAAAATATTTGATATTATTATAATACACACATTAATTAATTTGATTTTAAAAAGGGGGTGGGGATGATTGTTAAAGAGTAATTGAATGGTAAAACTTGACTTGAGCGGTGGTAAATAAATTAATTAATTAATTAAAGGGATTAATATATAAGTACAAGTGGTAAAAGACAAACACAGAATATTGATATAGAAAATTGTAGTTATAATTTGAGAATAAAGTACATAGATATATAGAG
Organism: Ptyas mucosa; assembly: GCA_012654045.1. NCBI lineage: Eukaryota > Metazoa > Chordata > Lepidosauria > Squamata > Colubridae > Ptyas > Ptyas mucosa. Next base: position 29,309,364 of record WNWU01013815.1, on the reverse strand, counting down.
GTATACATAGATATATACATAAAGTCTAATTGAAATATATACTTTGATTATTATTAGTAGTTTAAAGTAATAAAAAAATAAAGATAATACTTAAATTAGGTCTGTAAGAAATTACAATTAAATTAATAAGTAGTTGACATAGAAGAACACTCTAAGGTAAATAAAACATTATATGATACTGTGGAAGAACCTCACAAGAAATCTAACAATGTCAACAACAGCAACAGCAAAGAAAACCGGAAAAAAGCCCATTTCTAATCCAACAGCTATGTCTTCTCCTATTACTCAACGGTCAATTGAAAATATGTTAGGGAAAGAAAAAGACAAAACAGAGCCAACGATGAATAATATGCAAAACATGCTCCAAATAATTCAAGAGACATTGATGAAGTCGCAAGAAAAAATGGCAGATAATCAAGAAGAGGCTAGAAAACACCATCAAAAAATCAAAAATGTGATAGGGGAAGTAAAGGAAGATTTTAAAAATACGAAGGAAAAGATGGAGAATATACAACAAACAATTGTAGAAAATGAGGAAAAAGTTAAAAAAATAGAAACCAAGATGGATCAATTAGACCTTAAATTAGAAATGGCGGAGCAGAAGGTATTACAATCAAACAAGGATTTGTCAGACTCAATCATTTTTTTGGAAATGGAGAAAGCCTCACATTTCCTGCACTTCCAGAATGTCGTAGAGGAGAAAGAGGAAGATTTGGAGGAAAAAATGAGCAAAATAATAGCAGAATTAATACAGAGAGATAAGTTGGAAATAAAAGATACCATGGATAAAATCTACCGAGGATATAATAATTATAGAAGACACTGTTTAGCACGGGAAGTGCATATTAGATTCATTAAAAAAACAATAAGAGATGAAATCTATAAAAAATCAAGAGAAGAGACCATAACATATAAAGGGAAAGAAATCATTATTCTAAAACAAATCCCACGCAGAATTCGAGACCAAAGGCAACAGTATCATTTTTTAACATCACACCTTATAAAACATAAAATAACATTTAGATGGATAATCCCCAAAGGTATCCTCATCACATGGCAGGATAAGAAATTTAAAGTTGATTCGACAGAAAAAGCTCAAGAGTTCTATAAAAATTACTTGGAAGAAGAACAAGAAAGTAAAGACGAAGTAGAAAGTAAAAGTCAAGAGGAGGATCAACAAGAGAAGATAGAGAGAAAGAGCTAAGGAAAACTCAAGAAAAGGAACGAGAAGAAAGAGGAGGAGCAAAAGGGGAAGGTCTAGTCAAGGCAAGTACAGAACAGAGCAGAAACACAGCCACTGAATTAATTATAAGCAAATACAGTATGCTATAACTAATTTTTGTTGTGCAACTCATGTTTATTTGATTGCTCTTATTTTAATGAGCACTTACCAACTTTGTACTAGTTTAACAGAAGGCCTATTCAACAAGTTATCAGGCAACAAATTTACTTCTCTCATTGTATTAGCAAGTCGCACAGGAAGCTCTTTTCTCAGGAACATGTATGATGTTTTCTCACATGCATTATCACGCCCTGTGGAGAGAAAAGAATTTTATGTTTTCATGTTCTTGAAACATTCTTAGATAATACAAATAAGATATTAAAATATGATTTATCAGCACTTTATGATTGTAAGTTTTCTTCTTGCATTACTAAATATGATTTTAATCTGATTATAAGACTTCTATATCAAGCTTAACATCATTCATGGCTATGGCTGTTTTATTGCAGCTTCTTTTGTTACAACATTTATGTCATTTTGTAAAGGATGAAGATCTGGAAAATATAATGAACTTCAGTGATTATAATCTGATATATAAAATATAAACATACATTACAATTCCATCTGAATTATCAACTACAACAAAATCATCAGCTATAAGAATTTCTTACCATATGTCACATATTGTAACTATTAAAGGTTTAAAGGTTTCAGCTCTGCAATCGTGCCCAACTCAAGAAGTGGGGTGCTCAGCTCTGATTCTCAGCCAAGGGAACCTGTGTTGCCTGACAATAGCAATAGTGCTTAGACTTATATACAGCTTCACAATGCTTTACAGCCCTCTCTAAGCTGTGTACAGAGTCAGCATATTGCCCCCAACAATCTGGGTGTCAGGTTTCGATGTTATTCAAATAAATTGCATTTCCAAACACAAAGTCTTTAATGAAACCTTTCATTTACTGGAATAACGATCTGGCCCCGGACTCAGTTGCAGCCGAAACTGACCCTCCACCCCCAAACCCTTCCCTTTCTGTTCCTCGATTCCCAGCGTCTCATTGGTCATCTTCCAAATCACTCTTGTCTTCTTGGCTACTTCAACTCACAGGAATTTCCCCCCTCCCATCTCATCTCCTACGGGACGTTATCTGCCGGGGGTAAAAATGTGGGTGAAAAGTCAAACTGCTATTTCTACTGTTCATGTCAGCGCTGGAGAGAATGTAACTTGGAGCGCTGACACTGGGTCTTCATTTTACCAACCTCAGAAGGATTGAAGGCTGAGTCAACCTTGAGCTGGTGAGATTCGAACTGCTGAACTGCTGGCAGAATTAGCCTGTGGTTAGAATGCAGTATTGCAGGCTAAGCTGAGCCATCATGCCACCCAACACAATGATTAAGGCAACTGAGTGCAATAGCACAGCCACAATGCTCTGAACTTCTAATCCTATGTATCAAGAATTTTAATAGACTATTTCCTATTTAATGTACAAATGGGATCACAAGAAGGTCCTCTCCTGAAGTTCTCAAAATCTAGATAAACTCACTTAGGATAATGCATTCTAATTAGCTTCCATTTGCTTCTGATGAAGACTGGATCCAACATCATATATTGTTTATATACTTTCATCTGTGTTAATTCACATTCAGGATATAACTCTAATGATTAACAACAAATCTGTGGTTTAAATTCTTTCTTTTCAAAACAAATATTAGACGGTTTTAATAGTACAATATTTGATTTTGTCTCTATGCAGATGGTTTTGTATGTGGATAGTTTTAAGAATGGACAGATTGGTTAATTCAATTTCCCTACAATGATAGTTAGTATCACAGTACACATACATAGGCCAACAAACTCCATGTACTTCTGCATGTTTGCTCTAGGATAAACCAATGGTTCTGGGTTGGAAAAGAGTGTGAGAAAAGAGAATCTGCTTTCTGAAAAAAGTAGTCTTAAAATGCTAGAGACAATTCAGAAAGTTAATTTCCTAAAATATTTCCATTGAAATTAATGATAATTAAGGGTTGTACCATGTGCCTCAGCCACATGAAATTTAATGAGCTTTAACCTTATTATGACTTAAAGTATAATCTTATGTACTCAGCTAAGAAGCTTAATAGGGCTTGTTCCCAGTCAAGTAGATATTGGATTGTAATACTATCTTCAAATTATCAAAAATCCCTTAAAATTTATTCACTGTTCCTATAAGGAAATTTAACCATGCTATACAGTATAAAGTCAGACATTTAGATTTCAGATTAGAGACTATACCAACTTTCATTCCTCTCACCCACCTCTTTTAATAGCAGACACCACCATAGTAATATTGAAAAAAGCCATGTGAACTCAGACCTAAGTTTTACCTTAAAGAGCTTGTCAGTATTCCATTTTATGGAAAAGAAAGATTGCAAATGCATTAGTCATAGTCACAAGGTACTGATTAACTTATGTTCTTGCAGTCCAGAAAATAATGTTAAAAGCATTGCTATGCATATAATAACTAAGATTTGCAATTTGAAAAATCCTTAAGTCTAGTGCAACTGGTACAATCAAGGTCATACTTTTTAAGGCAGTCCCATTATAATCAGTCCAACAGCACATCGTTCAGCATCTGTTCACAGAAAAATGTACAATGGCAGGATACAACCCAGTTAGTTATTTCTTATGTATACATTTTCCCTTGCTCTTTTAAGTTATGGCTAATAATGGCTTGTTATAATTTAGCAATGTTTTGTTTTAAATATGAACCTAAAATATTAATATATTTTTGTGCTTGTCCATAATTGAGGGTTTTTTCCTTTTAACTAGAAAAGCTTTCAGTTAAAATTAAAATGTGATTTTAAAATACAGATCAGGTTCTTCCATGTAATTAGCTGGGAAAATATGCAGATCGTTAGTTCTAGAATTCTTCCTAATCACTTACCAACAATGGCTCCACTTCTTTTGCATAATAAGGTCACATGTTGTCTTTACGTGTGCATGTGCATTTCCTCCTCAAATATGAATCAGGGTCAGTACATACCGTATTTTTAGGGCTAAGAAGAGGTGGCGATCCCCGCCACCTGGAACGAGCTGAAAATGGGGAGCGTGGAGGCCAAAAACGGGACATGCAGAGGCCGAAAATGGGGTGCACAGAGGTGATGATAGGCGGCAGCTGCAATGGGCGGTGATGGTGGCGATGGTGATCCCTGCAGCCTGGAACAGCTGATAGGAGTTATTCCGGGAGGCAGATCCAACTGCCAATCAGCTGCTCGTGCTAAATCAGGCTGTGCTGAAGCTGACCAGGCTGTTTATTGTTTGCTGCAAGGAGGCAAATTGCTGGGAGGCAGAGGCCAAAGGGTGGGGGCCGGTGGGTGGGTGGGGCTTTGGCAACATTCACTGTATAAGACACACAGACATTTCCACCCACTTTTGGGGGGAGAAGTGCATCTTATACACTGAAAAATACAGTATACATTATTTATGTGTAATTATGTTTCTGCTCTCCCCTCCTGTATCTTTTCTCTTTGAGGGTATGTGTGTGCAATGGAAGCACAGGGCTGCTTGAATATGCTCTAATCTGCATCAAATGAGGGAGAAGGAAGGGAGGGAGAACGGACGTTGACGTGCCTGAACGTCCCTTTTCAGGACGCTGCAACTCCAATCTATTGGCTGGGTTATTCTCCTCATGTTGCTTGAAACTGAGTGCAGATTTTTTTCTCTCCTTGGCTGACCACGCCCACCCTGTGTCACCAACGTCAGTCTTTCGTCACGAAGGCGCAGGAACTCGGAAGGAGAAACCAACGTGAATGAATATATACGTGTCGTGGAAGGACGTCTGGCTGATTGGATGACTTTGATGACCGAATCGGAGAGTCTGTCTCTCCTCAGCAGGAGCCTTTCAAGTGCCAGACAGTCAACTGGAGCCACTGGGGCTCCGGATGTGCGATGACCCCCTGGCTGAGAGAGATCTCCTGCTGCGGAATCGTCCATGGAGGCGACACGAACAGGTCTAACAGGTCCGCGTACCACGGTCTGCGTGGCCAACAAGGTGCCACCAAGAGGAGTTCTGTTCGCTCCACCAACAACTTCCGAATCACTTGAGGGATCAGGAAGAGGGGGGAAGGTGTAAAGTAGCCCAGCTGGCCACGGGCACCTGAGAGCATTGCAGCCCTCCGCCCCTCTGCATTAGTAGCATGTGAAGAACTGGGGCAGATGTGCGTTTTGAGGCGTGGCGAACAAATCCACCAGAGGCCAGCCGAAACAACGAACGATGGCTGCGAAATTGTCCGGATGGAGTCGCCACTCGGCTGGGTCGATGCGCTCCCGGCTGAGCCAATCTGCTTGGGTGTTTGACAGGCCGGAAATGTGATCGGCCCGCAGTGACGCTGTGTGGCGTTCGGCCCAGGCTAAAAGACGTTCTACCTCCAGCATCGAACTCTTGGAGCGACTGCCCCCCTCGCGGTTCACATGCGCTTTGGTCGTCATGTTGTCCGTCCAGATCAACACGTGTCAGCCTTCCAAGATGGGATGGAAGTGGTGAAGAGCAAGGCGAACAGCCCTCAACTCCAGCCAATTGATGCTGTTCGCCTGCTCTGACAGAGACCAACGACCCTGGACCACCTGGTCCAAAAGGTGAGCGCCCCAGCCCAGGAGGCTGGCCTCTGATGTTAGAACAAGTCGATCGACCTCAAAGAACACGCACCCCCGAAGGAGAGCCGGGGACATCCAACACGTCAGGGACACCCAAACTTGAGGAGGCAGGGAGACCGGCGATGACGAAGTGCTGCGTTTGGTTTTCTGAAATGGTAGGAGAAACCACTGCAGCAATCTCGTGTGTTTGCGTGCCCAGGGAACGATAGCGATACAAGACACCCTCTTCCTCAACAGTTGGGATAGTTGGAGAAGAGGGACTGTACGCCTGGACCTTATCTGTGCCACCAAGGTCCTGATGTCGTGGATCTGGTCTGGGGACAAGAAGACCTGCCCCTTGGCAGTATCGATCACTGCCCCCAGGTGTAGTATCCGCATGGTAGGTAGAAAGTGACTCTTCTTGTAATTGATGCTGAATCCGCGATTCTGAAACACCCGCAGCACAGCCTCTCTGTCGGCCGACGCTTGGAGTGGGGATGATGACAGGACAAGGATGTCGTCTAAGTAGCATAGAAGACGGATCGGCAGGGACCTCAGAGCCGCGGCTACCACGGCGACCAGCTTTGTGAAAGTTCTGGGAGCGGAGGAGAGCCCAAACGGCATCGCACAGTACTGGTAATGATGGGAATTGTACTCGAACCTCAGAAACCTGCGATGCACCAGATGTATTGGGACATGCAAGTAGGCCTCCCGAAGGTCCACAGACTGAAGAAGGTCATTGTGCCTGATGCTCGCCAGGATAGATGAGAGTGAGTGCATCTTGAACCTGCGATACAAGATGAACTTATTGAGCTGCTTCAGATTCAAGATGCCTCTGTGTCCTCCCGAAGCCTTGGTGACTAGGAACAGAGTCGAATAGAACCCAGTCATCTCTTGGCCGTCGGGAACCGGCTCTATCGCTTCGATGGCTAGCAAGGGGGAGATTTCTGCTTCCATCAATCTTCGCTGGTCGGACAGGTGGGAAATCAGGCAACGACAGAAGCGAGTCGGGGGGGTGACGAATTCTAGACAGAGTCTGTGACGCACAGTGCGTCGGATCCATTCCTCGGGCGTCGAAAGGTCCTATTGGTGGTGAAACAGCTGGAAGCGACCATCAATGGGATCTGACACATGGGAGTCATTTGCCACGTTTGGCGGGGCGGTAACCCTCACCTCAGTAAGGGCGTTTGGATGCTGCTTGAGAACATGTACAGTCTCAGAACTGTTGTCGGTCTGCAAAAGAAGTCCCCGCCATGGGCAAACGAGTGCTGAGAGAAGGACCCACCGGGTCCAGAGTAGGCCGAAAGGGCTGCCGCTGATTGTAAGGCACATACCTGTGCTCTGGCCTGCGAAAAGAAGCCAGAAGGATCTTACGTTTCTCTTTATCTTCCACTAGGAGGGGCTCCAAGGCAGCACCAAACAAGGTTGGGGGCTTGAACTTTGCTTTAGAATCAGCCTTCCAGTTGCGCAGCCAAAACAACCGTCAATTGGTGGCGGTTGAAGCCAAGGAGCGGGAGGCGAATTTGGCAGCGTTCAAAGACGCATCTGCGGAATACTCCGTAGCTGCCACTATTTTATTAATGTCTTGATGTATGCGAGTCTCGGTGGTAGGGAGACGCTCTTGCAGCTGACGGAGCCAGATTAAAGACGCCCGATTGAAAAACGATGTTGCAGTGGCCGCCTTGACCGCCCATGCAGCAGCTTGATGGGCCTTGCAAAACCCCATTTTGGTCTTTCGATCCTCGGCCTTCAACCTGTCAAGAGTGTCCGCTGACACAACCAATGAAGATGAGAGGTTGGCAACTGGTGCATCAACTGAAGGCAATGCTAAGATTTCCTCCAACTCTGCAGCTGCACAAAGTCATTTGTCCAAACCACTCAGGGCCGTTAAGGACCCCGGTTGGCCAAATGCGCTCTGGACGTCAACAAATAAGGGAGGACAAGGAATTACATCTTTGTCTGGCTTAGAAACCTGGAACAAAGCTTCATGGGTAGCCGAAGGTTGCTCCGAGCCCGCAGGAGGGGGAGCAGTCAACAAACCAAATTGGGTAGTAACTTTTGTTTTGTGTAAAAGGGACTTAAAAACAGAAGGACGAAAGAGCCCAGTGAAAGCGGGCTTCTCAGGCGGGAGTCCCTCGTCCTCGGAGAACTCTATGTCCTCTGGAAAGTCCTCCTCCTGGTCCGATTCCTTCAAGGAAGCATAGTCAGCCTGAGCCAGGGCAGAAGCCTTGGCATGATGAGCGGACCGACCCGATGCTTGCTGAGGGGCAGCGGAAGGTTGAACGCTGCTTGCCCCACTCTGAAGGCCTGCAGCTAGAATTTTGGCCAGGGCGTCAGACAGCATTGACTGTAGATCGAACTGAGTAGCGGAGTCCTCCGCACGGAGGCCCACAGCGGTTGGCGTAAATGTAGCTGAAGGTAGAAGCCTGGCATGACCAGGACGGTCAGCCTGAAGGGCCAAGGAAACATTAGGTAAGGACGCGGAAACCCCCCTTGCTGTTTCCAAATTCGATGACACTGTCGGCTGGTGGTCTGAGGCCATGAAGGCCTGTGAAGGGGCCAAAGTTATACTGTCCTGGGAGTTATGGTGAGACGAAGTTCCCGGATCCTCTGAGACCGCCGAACTGGCCCAATGAGTTTTGGCCACTTTGGCCTTCTCAAATTGTTTCTCTAGCGCCCTGTGGCGCCTCAACTCAGATTTATGAGGCAGACCCGGCTGCAAGGCCAGAGAAGGCTTGGAGGCTGGACCTTTTGCTTTTGTCTTAGCTGGCTTACGCCCCACCTGGTGGTGAGTTGCAAGTGCAGGTGGACTGACCTCCTGCTCAAGGTCTGAAGACAAGTCCAACTCAGCCATTTTGATGACAAGGCTGTAGGAGTACGAAAATCAACAGCAGGAGTCAAGCAAGCACGTCAGCAGAGTTCAACAGCTGCTACGTGCCAAAAAAAGTGCAGCCAGATGAGAACAGAGTGGCCTATGCAGAGATACAAGGTCCTGCGACTGTGGAAGCACCCCTGGTCTGCAGTCCTCCAGGCACAATGGCGGCACCCAGCAAGGGCCCCAAACAGCCACCTCCTAGCCTCCAAGTATAGTGCAGGGTGTGACCACCCCCTCAGCGGACCCGCCAATCTGTCCAAAATGGCGCCACTCAGATTTCTGCAATAATCGAAATGGCGGACGCCAACTTATTTGTAGCCAAAATGGCAGCCGCTATGTTAGCGATGCACAACATGGCGGCCGCCCACTGTCCGTAGTCCAAAATGGTGGCTGCGACAACAGGCATTCTTCAAAATGGCAGCCGCCCACTATCCGTAATCAAAATGGCGACTGCAAGGTCGGTGATGTCCAAAATGGCGGCCGCCAGCAGATCACTTCCAAAATGGCGGCCGCAGCGAATTCGAGCAGGCTTGGGCGCTTCTGGACAATGGCCACTAACTGTCAAATGCTCAAAATGGTGGCCGCGGCCCAAACATCGCTCCCGCAGCCGCCCACAGTGACAAAGGCTTGGTAGCTGACAGCGTTGGTTAGGAGGCTCGCCTGGACTTCAGAGTTTGCCGGTTTGCATAGGCAGGGACTCCGGAGCCGCCCGAAAGATCGGAGCTGAGGCGCTCGTGGCTCTCCCGGCTCACCAGGAGGCCAACGAGACACCGATGGCTAGAAACAAGCACGGAACCGCCCAGCCAGGTCGGAATCCATCTGACTGCTTCAGATTGGATAAACAAAGTCAGAATCAGGAGTGGAACGACCTGGAGACCCAGGCCGTTACCGCTCTCGTCGCAGCCTCACCAATCCCACGGAGCAGCTCCTGTCACGGGAACAAAAATAATGAACTAAAGTAAAGAAATTCTGCCGACAGGCAGACAGTTAAATAAATTAGAAAGAACAGTGACAAAAATAATAAACTAAAATAAAGAAGGTCAGCCAAATAACACTACAGGAGAAATGCACAGACAAGTTTCCTCAGCAACTGAGTGAGAAAGACTGATGTTAGTGACACAGGGTGGGCGTGGTCAGCCAAGGAGAGAAAAAAATCTGCACTCAGTTTCAAACAACATGAGGAGAATAACCCAGCCAATGGATTGGAGGAGCAGCGTACTGGAAAATAGAAGAGTCAGCAACAGTCCAAATGCACTTCCTGGAATTTTTTTTCTTCACAGTCCTTACACGAATCTTGGCCATTTTTGAATTTAAGGTTTCTTTTACCAATTTCTCTTACCATATCAAATTTGACCCCATTCTTTTTCACTTTTCGAAAGTTATCCTATTGACTGAGTTCTGAGCCATTACACATTTTTTCCAACATTCAGTTGTGTTGGAAAGAATAAAAATGATTTAATATATTATGATGTGTCTGAAATTAATAGGTCTGCTGAAAAGAATAAGGACCTATTCTTCTAATTAGGCATGTCAGTCCTCTCATCACAAGGAGTCAAACTTTATAATTACAATGCTCTAGACTATTCTCTTCCATAAAATCTCAAGTTTTTCATATTGCAGGAAGAATTGTGCCAGAATACAGTGTTAAAAACCCTTTACAAATAAATTGATACAATACAAGATGCACACAAACGTATTAATAACTACCACTTTCTTAAGTCCAATTTAAACTGCTAGTTTAATTCTATAAAGATGTTAATGGCTATCTTTTCAGAAATACTTCCCTAAACCAGAATTGATGCCCCCTGATGCAATGCCTCAGGAAAATTTGTTGGTAATTTTCAAGTACTGTAAAATTGGGGAAACAAAAAGGAGATGCTTCTCCATTATGGTCCCCATGCCACAGTGTAGTCTTTCATTGAAAAACAGACTTGCCCTAAAGTACTGACATTCCGGAAGAAGCTAAAATAGTTCTCTTCCAGAGGGCTTTTTTAAATTTAGTTAAGATAGCACTGTTGGAATTGATCACATAATGTTCTGATTTTACTTAATGTATTGATAAATGAATCTTTGCCTATTGGCATTAATTCTGACAGTGTATTCAGGAACTTGCCCACTCATTAATAAATATATCATGACAGAAATCAAAATAAACTAAACAAAAACTATTGGTATTCTCTAGGAAATGCTTTAAGGTTCCAATCAGATGGACAATGAAAAGAGACACATCAGACAAGGGAAGAATTATTATTGCTGTAACATATTTATCAGTATTCAACTAGGGAGGACATTTTGTGTGTTTTTTGTGAATGTTTGATACTTTGTTTTATATACTTTTTTGTTTTGTTTTTATCTTTCTTTTGTAGTTTTTTCCTTTTTTGATTTTGTATTTTAACTTTGAAAATAAAATAAAAATGTTTTATTAAAAAAAAGAAACATATCAAACAGGTAAAGTACTTTAGATATTTAGATCTCTGTTTCTAATCTTCTACCTGTTAATCTATTCAAACAAGAATGCTTCTACTAAAAGTCCCCAAAGTATTTCTTGCAATTGCTAAATCCTCAGGTCAATTTGTTAATAATTATGTCCCTGCAGCTTTTAAAGAACTGAAGTCAACAATCCAGGTTAGATATTAGTGGCACTCATCTATTTATTTATAAGGAGTTAAAATCTTATGAGATCCATATTCAACTCTTAATGCTCTAATACAAGTAGAATTAGAGTGATTTTCTCTTGAGTCCAATTAAAATTTTGCTGTCTTAAGATTTTGGTTGAAACAAATGTACTGGAAAACTTCCTTAATCCATCTCACTTTGCTAGATAGGTTCTCTTCCACCTTAAGCAGAGATACTGATTATTAGACATACTTGTCAACACTAATTGTTTTGGAACTTAATAAAGCCATAACTGAACTAAAGCAGAAGATTTGGGTTTTAGATATCCAATGATAGAGCCAAGGTTCCTCTTTTATGACATGCTTGCATACATGCTTTCCTTAGACTATGCCTAGTTATTTCTTCAACATTTTATATGTTCTTCATAGGAGACCAATTAGCCTAGTACAAATAGGGGCACTACCTACAGCTAGTCCTTGCCTTACAATTACAATAGAGCCTGGAATTTTGGATATAAGTTGTTGCAGTTATTAAGCAGATCACCATGTGACCTGACTTGATTTTGCAAATGTTAGGATGTGGTGTAAGCCTAACGGGTTGTCCAGGCAATATATGTGTTCTATAACTGTAAATGAGTTCTGTAACTTTAAGATGTAATGCTGAGTAATTGTACTGATGAGTTATTGTAATTGACTACTGACTGACTGCTGACTGCAATTATCCTAAGTGTACTGCTGAGTCATTGCACTGCTGACTCCATTTATTTTAATTAGATAATTACTAGTGTTGAGAGCCGAGCTGTAGTCATTGTTGAATGACTTGTTGGTTGGAACTGTTACCGTCGTGCATGAAGGAGCTCTCATCATGGATGGATCAACAGCGTTGAATTGCTGTTTATTACCTACTGCTGTTTTGTATGGTAAGAAGATTTCTGTAACTCCGGACTGATTTGAATGGCTAAAGACTTGGATTAAAAGACTATGCAATTGTTTTTTCCACTACAAAGTAAAAGCTTTGTTAAACCAGTTTGTATGTATTGTATTCATTTACTCTCAGTACCGTTTCTCTGTGCACTTGCTCTGCTGGTTGGTTAACACAACAATATCCTTAACAGCAACCATTTTACAATGCCTGTTAAGCAAGTCAGCTTGGCTGTTAAGTGAATCATATGGTTGTTAAATGAAGAAAAAAGCAAAGAAAACCCCACATTGCAAATCATGATCATGTGACCACAGGATGCTGCAACTGGTCATAAATGCAAGCTTGCTGTCAAGCACCTGACATGACTGTGGGAGTGATGGTGCAGCAGTTGCAACTTCAAGGAAAGATCATAAGTAACTTTTTTGAAGTCTGTTGTAACTTCAAACAGTCATTAAGTTACCAGTTGTTAAGCGAGGAATAACTTATTAGGGCAACAAATGGAAGATATATATGTCTGTCCCATGAAAATAGTAGGGATGCTGCTATAGGCAGAACTTTGAGGACCATTCATAAATTTCCTTGTTCAGTGCTGCTACATTTGAACAGTAACTGAAAATGTAGTCATAACCTGAGATGCCCTGTAATATACTGTCAATAAGAAAGATAATAAAAAGCATAAATTACTCATATCAAAAATAGAATTACAACCCAAGTCTGTCATCCATACCAAAGGATGAAAGGAATAGAACATTCTTAATCAACTTACGAAATATGGATCAAATGTAGTGGTGAGTTTCATTTACCTTTGCTACCGGTTCGCTCGCGTGCCACTTATGCGCAGAGCGTATTTGAAGACGTTCAGGTGAGTGGACAGAGCCTCCCGCTGCCACTACCGGTTCACCCGAACCAGGCGAACTGGTAGCAAACCACCACTTATCAAATGGATATTTCATGGAGATAGTTCCATAAGATCTGGGCTGTTAATGAAGAGGCACTCTCCTACTTTCATCATGGGCGATACTCTCAGCAGTCCTCTTAGGATAAATACACAGAACAGGTAAAAACTGTACAGGATATATTAGCATGTAAACTCAGAGTTGCCATCTTGTGTGTTGGCCATCAGAACACAGACAGACAGACAAATATCAGGTTTGAAAGGTTGTAAATTTTCTAATAATAGCTGGGCTTTCAATGAATAATTAGCCACAGAGCACAGAACACGGGTGTCAAACTCGATCATGGCATGGGCTGGATCGTGACGTATCACATTTTTTGCCTTTGCAGAGCTGGGGTGGGTGTGGCCTGCCCATGACGCATCCAGCCTGTGGGTCGCGAGTTTGACAGACCTGACTTAGAAAGTAGAAGTAGTCTGTAACTTCTCTTTATAATATGGATCGTGCAGCTACTGAGTTGAGTAGAGTTTTATATATTAATACCAATATCTTCAGTTTGTTCTGGAACTGTAATAGCTAATACAGTGATCAAAGCACAAGTGTAAAATAGCTATTTGTTAATAATCAAGGTGATATATTTTGCACCAATTGGAGTTTCCAGGTCATTTTGAAGAACAGGCCTATGTCAAGCATTTGCAGTAGTCTAAATGTGAGCTGAAGAGTCACTATCATGAGGGCATTCAAGTCCAAGAATGTTCACAACTGCCATGTATACCAGAAATGGGCAAAGGTCATGGCTTCTCCTCCAATTGCTTAGCAGAGGCCATGACTCCAGGATGATCCCTGTGAATGAACTAAAATAATGCTCTTTTAGAATGATCCCATCCAGTATTAACTTCAGGATTTGAATCCAATCAGATTGATTACCTACAAACAGAAACTATTTCTGGGATTTAATTTTAGCTTGTCAGGCTCTATTAACTGCTATATCAAATTTATTTAAAATTTACACAAAAGCTAGTAGTCACCAACCAGATGATGATGAATTTATCTATACGCTACTAAAACTGTCTGTTTGTAACCTTCAAATTGTCCAAAAGGTGCATCACAGAGCAACAGTTTTTCCAACAAAGCTAACAGAATGTGTCTGAAATCCAGGATCCACCACTGCTGCGGGGCTGAAATTTGGCAAAATTGTGGCAGCTTCAGTGCTGCTATGATCAGCCATGGTTATGTGATCATTTCTAATGCTTTCTGTCAGTTTTCCCAAAAGGAAAGTCAATGCAAGTTGGAAGTCCCAGGCCAGTAGGCAGGTAGATGTATGATGGTGCAAAGGAGGCACAGCGAGGGTAAGAGCTGCATAAGTGGTAGGTAAGTAAATAACTCTGAATGGAGCCAATGGATCATGGGTTACCTAGTATTCTCTAACAAATGAAAGAGCTGGGAATTTTGCTAAGTGCCTCATTTGACAACCAAGAACGTTTGTTACCAATTGTGACCATAAAACCAATAAGCAAGAGCAATAAACTGAATAATTTGTTTATTATTTATCATTCAGAAGGACTAGCGGCACTTTGGATTCCAAAGCAAAAAGAACTTTGGCGCACATAAGGGGTGTTTATGTAGCGCCTATTTGCAACTTCTTGAAACAGCAGCTTCTTTCCCAAGGATCATGAAACTGCCCTCAGCGCTGGCAGGCTATTCCAGGAAATCGTGCTTGGCTTAAAGAGTTGTAGACAGGTACTGCACACATTTTTGATTTTGAACCCTGCACAGCCCTACCACTAAAGGATATTCTTTTAAGACACAATGAGAATTAGGCTTCAATTCTGATCATGTGATATTTGTTCACATATAGTATAGTGAGTAGCTGCAGGCAATTACTAAATATCTATGCCATTTATTATTTTCAACTGCTTCTGTTCCCCAGATTATTTCATCAGGTCAAGTTTTTACTAATGAAAGCCATTAAGCTTTCAGAATTTCCTACTTTTTATATTGTATTAATCACAAATTGGGATGTACTCTACAACTGAAGATTGCTTTTCAATCCAAGCACAAGGAATTCAACATGGAAAATGGAAAACATTTATGAACGATTGTGATTATTATACTCATGCCTCTTTTGTCACACTTGCTTTGCAAATCAGAGAAATTATGAGTATTTTAATATGTTTTATTTCATAAAATTAAACAAGACAAGTTTTTCAGTACAAACAATATGAACTGAATACTTTTCAGAAATTTTCAGTAGTTTTGACTGGTACTTTTTGCAAAGGTTTCATTGTTGATGGTACTACTAAATATGAAAATATTTTTAAAATAAATGTACAAAAAATAATTATTATTTCAGCCAATTCAATACCTTTTCATCCTTTACAACAAAAAAACCCCCCTTCACATTCAGTGGAATGTGACTGGTTAATATTTAATCTAAACTTTACATTTGGATTAAATCAGTGCTATAGACACTTGGGAGTTTGAAGCCTTTCAAATAGCTCTACTTTTACTTATATGCACCCAATTTAGATAATAAGTGTTTGTTTCTGATTTCCAAGAATTCTGAATATAGAAATGAATATCAATGTATTATATAACTATTCTGTTATTTCTATCAAAAAGTATTGTAACCTCTTAAAAGATTTTCTTATTGCTCAACATTTTGCATTAAATGTATTTACGTGCTGCCTTTAATATTTTTATAAATAACCTAAGATAGCGAACATACCTAATGCGCCTTCTTCCTATTTTCCCCACAACAACCTTGTGAGGTGATTTGGGCTGGGAGAGAGTGATTGGCCTAAGGTCACCCAGCTGGTTTTCATGCATAATGCAGGAATTATACATAACAGTATTCTGGTTTGTAACCTAGTACTTTAACCACTAGACCCGTGATGGCGAACCTATGGCACGAGTGCCACAGGTGGCATGTAGAGCCATATCGGTGGGCATGCGAGCATTGCCCTAGCTCAGCTCCGGCGCACATGCCAGAAAGCCAGAGGCTCTCTAGGAGCCTGGGGAGGGTGAAAACGGCCTTCCCCACCCCCCAGAGGCTCTCTGGAGGCTGGAAACGGCCCATTTGCCGACTTCTAGTGGGACCGGAAGGCCCATTTTTCACTCTCCCCAGGCTCCAGAGCCTTTCTAGGAGCCTGGGGAGGGCAAAAACGACCTTCTCCACTACCACCCCCGAGGCCCTTCGGAGGCCAGAAACTTCAGAAACTTTTCCGACTTCAGGTCCCAAAAAAGGTTAGCCATCACTGCACTAGACTAAACTGATGCTGACAAGAACTATGGAACAAAATATTTAGGCCAAGGGTTTTCAATGTTTTTGTGAAAGGATGTTTGAGAAGCTGGTGAGCCCCTTCTGAGAAAGATGTATTTAAATGCATAAAATAGTGAAAATAAAGTTGTAAATATTTTTCTCATCTAAATTCTCATATAAGTCCATCAATCAGTCCATGTTATAGTGACCCTGGGACATGGATATTCTTAAATCAACATATGGGAATTATGAATATAGACATAAAATAGGATTCTTTGTAAATTATTAACACAGCGACTCTGTAAATTATTGAGAAACAGATAAATTTATAAAATCACATCACTTGAGTATTTTAAGGCAAAACAAATTCTTTCCATTTTTGCTCTGTTTAAAACATCTGAATGGTAATAAATACAAGTAATTCTTGAATTGTACTTCACAGATATAAATCAACCTAATGTTCTGTTTTAAATATCCAATGCAAATAACTATTCTTAATCATCTCAGTCATACCTCAATAAGGGTATTTCAATTCTAAGGCTGGAAAGGTGAATGGAAATGTGCAAAACTCCTATCAGCTCTTCAGCTTCAAAACTGGTAAAAAGTCTAAGGACCTTTTTGCAGTGTGAAAGAAATACAATAAGAAGAACCCGGAATGGCCAAGGAACTGGTTTTTGAAAAAAAACATACAGCACTGCAGAAAGCAAATTCATATCTGCACGTTATATCAAAATACTAAAAACTATGTAATATTCATGTAAGTAAAATAGGTTCAAATTAGTTGAAATCAGGCTGCTCACTATGTTCACTTTGAAACTACAAATAAAGGATTCAAATAATCCGTCAAATAAGAATTGTCCTGAAAGCCAATCCATTTTTGTTTTTCCTGAATTCTGTTCTTGTTGTACTCTCAATTTCCTTTGATTTACAAATTTCCTCAAATGAACTGCTATACTGCAACCAAAGTACTGTAGGGTCAGAACACAAATATAACATTGCATACACAGAATCGCCAAACTCGTATATAAGATTCATGATTGAAGACTCTTGCATAACTAGCACTATTGAAAATACAAGTAGCACTAACTGTAATCCAGGCTTTGCAGGCCTGAGTAAAAGTATTATTGATTGCCTACTCTGGAAAGTGTAGCACTGAACTTGAAAAAGCTGTTGCACACTGGAAGGAAAAAAGATTTAGGAAACTGAAATTCAATAATGAACAGTCCCATGAAATAGTTTGAAGATGCAGAGTGCTGGCTAATATTTGCTTTTACTTCCAGTTCACTCTCTGGACAAGAGACCTATGGAGAACACTGAAGCAGTTTTTGACGTATAAGATCTGAGAGCTTTCCGCACTCTTTGTAGCAACGAAAAATATCACTTGTTGAGCTTCTGTTTTCCTGCAGCAGGTTTCAAACTACCTTCTAAATTCCCAAACTAATATTCTACTCACTCATGTCTCCTTAGACCCTACCCACGCTAGATGCCATTGCTCCACTGCCTTGTCTCCAGCCCCTACCTAACATTAATGACGTCACACACAGCAGAGTGGGAGTATCCTAGAGATCTTTCTCCCACGTCAGACTAAAACAAAAATTCTCAGTTGGGCGGAGAGAAGATGGTAGAATGTACGCGGCCCTGCGACCGCACAGGTGCAGTTTGATCACTCACCGAAATCCAGGAACTGCTTAATAGAAAGCGGCGACGGGGAAAAGCGAGAATAGTATTCGATTTGTTTGGGAATGGGGCTTTTTAGAAGCGCCCCACATAGCCGCATGGTTCCTTACTGGAGTTGAGGAAGCGCGTTAGGTTCGCGGATATGCCAGGCCGCCACCACGAAGGACGTCGATAGGGCTCCGGTCGAACCGGCCAGGCAACCGTCTGGCGACGCGCGCGGAGGCTCACGCACATAAACAGCGCGAGTAGAGGGCGGAAAAACGCTCGCAACTGTCACAACGGCCAGGCATCAGCAACAGTTGCTGTTGTCGCCGCCGCTCCGCTTTTCGTACCTCAGCGTAACCTACAAGAGAAAGCGAGAGGACGTGTTATGCCTCCCACCCATCCCGTCGTCGCCGGCTATTTAAGAAACGCCCGCCCTCCATGCGCACACGGTCTTCTGACTGGATAATAAAAAGCCAACATCCTCCGGCCCTCTTGCTTTCCTGAATGCCCATTCATCTACCTAAGCACCGCCTACTATCACCATGACACCCAAAAGAAAGCGCAAGCGCAAACGCAAATGGTAGTGTACTGGGCCTCTGGTTGGATTTGAAAATGAAGATGAGATATTCGTATGCTCGGAACGGACATGCTGACGAACCCATGTTCTTTTTATTCTTAATTGAAGCTCTTCTCCCGTTTTCTCTGTCTTCAGAAGCCTCTCCTTGGGAAACAAGAGGTACTAAGTTCAACTGTATCCTTAGAAGAAAAATAACGTACAAGTTAATTGCGAAGTCCATAGAAATATTAGATGGTATAGATTTCTATATCTCATTTCTGACCTAGTGTACTGTGTCTAACTGTCATCCTGATGACTAGGTTGAGAGTCATCTACCAAAAAGTATGTTTACTGAAGAGGAGCCTGTTTCCCAGGCTTCAATCATTTCCCTGGCTGTTTTTGTGCCTGCTCGTCCAGCAATCTTGGTAGCTGCAAAATTGAATGTGTGTCCTTGTTCACTGCAGTGTGAGGTTACCAATGTGTTTGGGTCTCCTCAGCTGACCACTCATTTGTGTTCTTGCAATCTAGTGGTTAGCTTCCTCCTTGTACATAATCACAGGGGCAATCCATACAGGGGATTCAGTAGATTACATTGGAAGTATCTCCCACCTCCAAACTATCTTTACAATGCATAATTTGTCCCCGTATGGTAGTTTCTGGGTGGTATGCGATGCTAACTTGCAGATCTCATAAGCTGCATTCTACATCTTCTGAGATGTTTTTGATGTATGGCAAGGTGTGCCATGTGATTGGTCTTGTACCTTGTTTCTTCCTTTCTCTCCCCACCATGTTGCAAAGAGGCAAGGATTCTTCTCTGGAGCAGGAGACACTACACCATTTCTGACAAATGGCAGTCCAATGTCTTCTTGAAAGCCTCCGGTGATGAAGCTTCCACAACTTCTGAAGGCAAGCTGTTCCATTGGTTGATTGTTCTCACTGTCAGAAAATTTCTCCTTATTTCTAGGTTGAATCTCTCCTTGATCAGTTTCCATCCATTATTCCTTGTCTGGCCTTCAGGTGCCTTGGAAGATAGCTTGACCCTTTCCTCTCTGTGGCAGCCACTCAAGTATTGGAAGACTGCTATCATGTCTCCCCTGGTCCTTCTCTTCCGTAGACTAGTCATGCCCAGTTCCTGTAACTGTTTTTCCTATGTTTTAGTCTCCAGTCCCCTAATCATCCTGGTTGCTCTTCTCTGCACTTTTCTAGAGTCTAAACATCTTTTTTATAGTGTGGTGACCAAAATTGGATGCAGTATTCTAGCATCCATTAAGGCTTTATAGAGTGGTATTAGTACCTCGCTTGATGTTGATTGTGTGTTGTTAGTTGCGAAGTCGTGTCCGACCTATCGCGACCCCATGGACAACGTTCCTCCAGGACTTCCTATCCTCTACCATCCTCTGGAGTCCATTTGAGCTCACGCCGACTGCTTCAGTGACTCCATCCAGCCACCTCATTCTCTGTCGTCCCATTCTTCTTTTGCCCTTAATCTTTCCCAGCATTAGGCTCTTCTCCAGTGAGTCCTTCCTTCTCATTAGGTGGCCAAAGTATTTGAGTTTCATCTTCAGGATCTGGCCTTCTAAAGAGCAGTCAGGGTTGATCTCCTCTAGGACTGACTGGTTTGATCATCTTGCAGTCCAAGAAACTTGCAGGAGTCTTCTCCAGCACCACAGTTCAAAGGCCTCAATTCTTTGGCGCTCAGCCTTTCTTATGGTCCAGTCTTCATAGCCATACATTGCAACCAGGAAAACCATAGCCTTGACTATATGCACTTTTGTTGGCAGGGTGATGTCTGCTTTTTAGAATGCTGTCTAGATTTGCCATAGCTTTCCTCCCCAGGAGCAAGTGTCTTTTAATTTCTTGGCTGCAGTCCCCATTGGCGGTGATCTTGGAGCCCAGGAAAATAAAATCTGTCACTACCTCCATTTCTTCCCCATCTATTTGCCAGGAATCGAGAGGGCCAGATCCATGATCTTAGTTTTCTTAACATTGAGTTTTCAAGGCAACTTTTGCACTCTCCTCCTTCATCTGCATCAAGAGGCTCTTTAGTTCCGCTTCACTTTCTGCCATTAAAGTGGTATCAGATGCATATCTGAGGTTGTTGATATTTCTCCAAGCAATCTTAATTCCAACTTTTGATTCATCTAGTCCCGCCTTTCTCATGATGTGGTCTGCATATAAGTTAAATAGGCAGGGCGACAGTATACAACCTTGCCGGACTCCTTTCCCAATTTTGAGCCAATCAGTGGTTCCGTGTCCAGTTCTCACTGTTTCTTCTTGACCTGCATATAGGTTTCTCAAGAGACAAATAAGATGGTCTGGTACTCCCATCTCTTTAAGAACCTGCCACAATTTGCTGAGATCCACACAATCAAAGGCTTTAGCATAGTCAATGAAGCAGAAGTAGATGTTTTTTTTCTGGAACTCCCTAGCTTTCTCCATGATCCAACGTATGTTGGCAATTTGATCTCTAGTTCCTCTGCCTCTTCAAAATCCTACCTGCGCTTCTGGTGGTTCTTGCTCCATAACCTTACCAGCATGTGAAATGTGTGCAATGGTGCGATAGTTTGAACATTCTTTGGCATTGCCTTTCTTTGGAATTGGAATGTAAACTGACCTTTTCCAATCCTGTGGCCACTGTTGAATTTTCCAAATTTGCTGGCAAATTGAGTTTAGCAGTTTTACTGCATTGTCTTTTAAGATTTTGAATAGCTCAGCTGGAATACTGTCATCTCCACTAGCTTTGCTGTTTCTCAGATTTCCTAAGGCCCATTTGACTTCACATTCTAGGATGTTTGTCTCAAGGTCAGTGACTACCCCATCGTCGTTATCAGGGATGTTAAGCTAGTCCTTGTATAGTTCTTCTGTGTAATTTTGCCATCTCTTCTTAATCTCTTCTGCCTCTGTTAGGTCCCTGTCATTTTGGTCCTTTATCATGCCCATCTTTGCATGAAACATTCCCTTTATAACTCCAATTTTCTTGAAGAGATCTCTGGTCCTTCCTATTCTATTGTTTTCTTCTGTTTCTTTGCACTGTTCATTTAAGAAGGCATTCTTATCTCTTCTAGCTATTCTCTGGAATTCTGCATTCAATTGGGTGTATCTTTCTCTTTCTCCCTTGCCTTTCACTTCCTTCTTTCCTCAGCTATTTGCAAAGCTTCCTCAGATAGCCGTTTTGCTTTCTTGCATTTCTTTTTCTTTGGGATGGTTTTAGTTGCTACCTCTTGTACAATAATGTGAACCTCCATCCATAGTTCTTCAGGCACTCTGTCTATCAGATCTAATTCCTAATTCTATTTGTCAGCTCTACTGTACATTCATCAGGGATATGATTTAGTTCATACCTGAGTGGCCTAGTGCTTTTCCCTACTTTCTTCAATTTAAGGCTAAATTTTGCAACGAGAAGCTCATGATCTGAGCCACAGTCAGCTCCTGATCTTGTTTTTACTGACTATATAGAGCTTCTTCATCTTTGGCTGCAGAGCACATAGTCAATCTGATTTCTGTGTTGACCGTCTGGTGATGTCCATGTGTAGAGTTGTCTCTTGGGTTGTTGGAAAAGAGTGTTTGCTATGATCATTGTATTCTCTTGACAAAATTCTATCAGGCTGTGCCCTGCTTCATTTTATACTCCAAGGCCAAACTTGCCTGTTTTTCTAGTTATCTTTTGGCTTCCTACTTTAGCATTCCAATCCCCCATGATGATAAGGACATCATTTTTTGGTGTTAATTCTATAAGGTGCTATGGGGCTTTATAGAACCGCTCAATTTAATCCTCTTCAGCACCAGTGGTTGGGACATAGACTTGGACTACTGTGATATTGAATGGTTTGCCTTGGATTCAAACTGAGATCATTCTGTGATTTTGGAGATTGTATCCCAGTATTGCTTTTCCTATTCTTTTATTGACTATGAAGGCTACTTTTCTTTCACCACCAGATACATTCACAGCTGAGTGTCCTTTTGGCTTTGGCCCAGTCACTTCACTCTTTCTGGTGCTACTAGTACTAGCCTTCTGCTCTGTCCCAGTAGCATATTGGACATCTTCCAACCTTCATCTTCCAGCATCATATCTTTTTGCCTTCTGGTACTGTCCATGGGGTTTTTATGGCAAATATATTGGAGTGGGTTGCCATTTCCTTCTCCAGTGGATCATGTTTTCTCAGAGCTCTCTGCTATGACCTGTCCATCTTGGGTGGCCCTGCACAGCATAGCTCATAGCTTGATTGAGCTATGTAAGCTCCTTCGCCACAACAAGGCAGTAATCCATGAAGGGGTAGTAATCCATGAAGGGGATTCATCTTGATTGTATCCCTCTGTTAATGCAATTTAGGAATGCATTGGCTTTTTTGGCTGCCAGCTCATATTTAATAAGCTGGTCAGTAACTATTTACAACTGTTGTAGCATTCCCATGGTCTATCATTCTATCATTGGCATCTTTCAGTCTCAAGAGACTATGGTATCGTGCTCTGGAAAGAGGTCCTAAAACATCATCTAGTGTGACTAAAAAGGCCAATTCAAGAGAGGCAATCCCTTCCACACTAAGGGCAGATACATTCTGTCCCCTGCCCAGCCCCCAGATTTTGCTGGTTCCGGGACTGCTTCTTTGCCTCAGGCTGCCGAACAAGTGTCTCTTTGAATTGGAGAAGGCCATGCTGCATCTTTAGCCTCCAAGCTGAATGATCGGAGGTCAAGGTTTCCCAGTTGTTAATGTCCATTCCCAGGACCTTTAGGTCCCTCTTGCAGATATCCTTATATCATAGCTGTGGTCTCCCTCCGAGGCGCTTTCCCTGCACTAATTTTCCATACAGTAGATCTTTTGGAATCCGACCATCAGCCATTCTCATTACATGCCCCAGCCAGCATAGATGTCACTGTTTCAATAGTGTATACATGCTAGAAATTCCAGCACGTTCCAAGACTGCGCTATTTGGAACTTTGTCCTGCCAGGTGATGCCAAGAATTTGTCGGAGACAGCGCATATGAAAGGTGTTCAACTTTCTCTCCTGCCATGCATAGAGGGTCCAAGACTCACTGCAGTGGAAGAATGTGCTCAGGATGCAGGTTCTATAGACCTGGATCTTTGTATGTTCCGTCAGCTTCTTATTAAGCCATACTCTGTTTGTAAGTCTGGAAAATGTGGTGGCCGCTTTACCAATATGTTTATTCGGCTCAGTATCTAAAGAGAGAGTGTCAGAGATAGTTGAACCGAGGTACACAAAGTCATGGACAACCTCCAGTTCTTGTGCAGAGATTGTAATACAGGGAGGTCAATCCAGGTCCTGACCCATGACTTGTGTTTTTTTCAGGCTGATTGTTAGTCCAAAGTCTTGGCAGGCCTTGCTAAAACTGTCCATAAGTTGTTGAAGGTCTTCAGCAGAGTGAGCAGTGACGGCAGCATCATCAGCGAAGAAGAAATCCCGTAAGGATTTCAGCTGGACTTTAGACTTTGCTCTCAATCTAGAAAGATTAAAGAGTTTTCCATCTGATCTGGTCCGGAGGTAAATACCCTCTGTTGCAGTTCCAAAAGCATGTTTCAGCATGACAGCAAAAAAGATCCTGAATAAAGTTGGCGTGAGGACACAGCCCTGCTTCACTCCACTTCGAATATCAAAGGAATCTGAAGTTAAGCCATCAAAAACTACACTGCCCTTCATTTCCTCATGAAAGGACCTGATGAGGAGCTGAGGTGGACATCCAATCTTGGGGAGAATTTTATAAAAGCCATCCCTGCTAACCAAGTCAAAAGCCTTCATAAAATCTATGAAGGCTACGAAAAGTGGCTGTCTTTATTCCCTGCATTTCTCCTGCAACTGTCTAAGGGAAAATACATTTCAGTAGTGGACCTGTTGGCTCGAAATCCACACTGTGATTCTGGATAAGACTCTCTCTGCAAGCACTTGGAGCCTCTTCAGTACGACATGGGCAGGCAGCTTCCCTACAACATTAAGAAGAGAGATGCCAGAGTAGTTGTTACAGTCACCCCTGTCGCCTTTGTTCTTGTACAGTGTGACGATATTTGCATCCTTCATGTCCTGTGGTACTCCACCTTCCCTCCAACAAAGACAGAAGATTTCATGCAGTTCAGTGGAGATGTTCTCTTTGCAGCACTTCAGAACTTCGGCAGGAATGTTATCTTTCGCGGGTGCCTTGCCAGAGGCAAGGGAGTCCAGGGCCGCATTTAGTTCTTCTAAAGTTGGTTCACTGTCAAGCTCCTCCAAGACAGGCAGGCACTCAATGTTATTTAATGCTTCTTCAGTTACCACATTTTCTCTGGAATGTAACTCAGAGTAGTGCTGCACCCAGCATGCCATCTGCTGTGCTTGGTCCTGGATAACCTCACCTGTAGCAGACTTCAGAGGGGCAGATTTCTTCTGTGTTGGACCTAAGGCCTGCTTGATGCCATCGTACATCCCCTTGATGTTGCCTGTTCAGTTGCTATCTGGATCCGAGAGCAAAGCTGCAGTCAATAATCATTAGCACATCTCCTGGCAGTCTGTTGGACTTTGCTACGAGCAGCTCGCAGAACCTATAGGTTGCGCTCACTGGAACAGGCTTTATATGCAATTAGAGCTCTCCTTTTTTCCTTGATGGCTGGTGTCAACTCCTCTGAATGGGCTTCAAACCAATCTACTGTCTTTCTGATCTCCTTACCAAATACTGACAAGGCGGTGTTATAAACAGCATTCTTGAAATATTCCCATCGTTCAGATGCATTTACTTCAGCTGGGCCTGGGAGAGTTTTCTTGAGTGCTTGTGCAAATTCCTCCACTTTGCCCTGATGTCAATTCATGGTCTTCCTTCCTTCTTCAAGTGATGCAATCTCTTTGTTTGCAGTTTTATTCTACTGCACACCAAGGAGTGGTCTGTATTGCAATCAGCACCCTGATAGCTGCGTGTGATTGTAATATTGGGGAGGTTGGAGCGCCTGGTAAGGATCAAGTCGAGCTGATGCCAATGCTTCGATCTTGGATGTCTCCACGAGACACTGTGTTGAGGCTTTGTTTTAAAGTATATATTGCTAACGCAAAGACCATAGTAGCAGCAAAACTCCAGCAGTCATTGGCCATTTTCGTTCATCTTTCCAACGCCGAACTGACCTAAACAAGTGGGCCAAGAACTATAATCAGCTCCAACTCTGGCATTAAAATCACTAAGGATAAACAGTGATTCTTTCTCCAGAATTTTCTTGATAGTAGCAGCCAGATCATCGTAGACTTTGTCTTTGGATTCTACTGAAGATGATAATGTCAGAGCATATACGCTAATATGGTCACATGATCAAAATTCAGGTATTATCCAACTGGCATGTATTTATGATAGTTGCACCTTCTTGGGGTCATGTGATCACCATTTGTAACTTTGCTAGCCTTCTTCCAACAAGCAAAGTCAATGAGGGAAATCCAGATTCATTTAATGACCATATAATTCACTTCAGTGATTCACTTAACTGTGGCAAAAAAGATCATAAAATGGGGCAAACTTAAATGAATTTTGCCCCATTTTACGACCTTTCTTGTCACAGTTGTTAAGTGAATCACTGCAGTTGTTAAATTAGTATCACATTAAGTGAATCTGGCTTCCCCATTGACTTTGTTTATCAAAAGGTCGCAAAAGGTTATTTTATGGCCCTGGGACACTGCAACCATAATAAAATATGAATCAGTTGAAGAAAAAGAAATATTCAATTGAGAGTGTTTCTGCAGCACTTCTTGTTCAGTAAGTTTTCCCACAAATCGAATCACAGCTTGTCTCAACAGTTGTCTTCTGGCTACATATAAGTCTATTCTACAATCTCCTTTAGCTTTCCTAAGAAGATCTGCTCCTTATACCTGCTGTAAAAGAAATCAGAGGTCTTTTTTTTGTATCTTTGCTTTTTTTTATTTTGTTGCATTTGTCTCTCTACTCTTTTTCCTTTTATTATTAGTTCCTGTTACTTATCTTTCTGTTTTAAAATTTTAAAAAGTTATCAAAATTAAGATGTACATAACAAAATTAAGATACATAACCAGTATGCCTCTGCTGATTATGCTATGCAGTATTTATGTCTCACTTCTGATTATTATCATATTGCAAATATCAAGAATAATACCGTATTTTCCGGAGTATAAGACGACTGGGAGTATAAGACGACCCCCAACATTTCCTGTTAAAATATAGGGTTTGGGCTATACTCGCCGTATAAGACTACCCCTCTTCCAACTCACACCAAATAAAAATTTAAAAACATCAACTGGTTCACCCACAATGTAAAAGCAGCTGTGCTAGACCCAAATTGGCCCCTGCAACAAGCAGGAACCTCACACAGCCACAAAAAGGCCAGAAAAACAACTTTCACACTTTACACACACAAAATTCCATATACAGCATTGTGAGATTTTGTGTGTTTGTGTAGTTAGAGTGAAACACTACAGAAACACACTAAATCTCAGAAACCTGCACAAATATTATTTTATTTTATTTTTATTTTTATATGAAAGCTAAATTTAAAACTTCCTAAAGCTCCCAAAGGGGGAAAAAACTTACCCAATAGAACAGGGGTCTCCAAGCTTGGCAACTTTAAGACTTGTAGACTTCAACTCCCAGAATTCCTCAGCCAGCTTTGCTTTGCTGGCTGAGGAATTCTGGGAGTTGAAGTCCACAACTCCCTGCCTGCTTGGGATCGCCAGAGCCATTTCTAAGGGAAAAACTTTTTTCCTTTTACTCTGACGATCCAAGCCGAGTCACCTGATTAGCAGGCAACTCAGCTGGGATCGCCAGAGCCATTTAAGGCTCGTCAGAGCCTTTCGGGCTGGTCCGCCTGGTTACAGGAGAAGGACACCCGGCGCATAAGACGACCCCCGACTTTTGAGAAGATTTTCATGTGTTAAAAAGTCGTCTTATACGCCGGAAAATACGGTATGTTTTAACAGATGATTAAAGCGCAAGATGCAGCTGAAAACAATCTGGAACCTAGAACAGAATGAAGATCTAGTTGTGACTACCTAACATAAAAATGTGGAGACTGAAAAGCTTGTTCAAGATAGAAAAAGGAGAAGGATAAAAGAACTGATTTATAAATTGTAAATATTGTAAATTATGGACTAAATACCCTACACAGTCTGATCTCTATGACAAACTTTATGGAACTAAAGCTCCCTAGAAGCAATAATTCTATTAATAGAAAACAGATTGACCACAATGACTGTACAATGCACCGATTCAAAGGAAAATGCCAATTTTGCTACTATTGCCAGTAAACCAGACTAAATGGAAAAATGAATCAATACTGAAGAAAAATAGATGAGGTCATGAGATCATTGCTATCTGGAATTAGTCTCAAAATGATTGTGCATGGATTTCCTTGAAATGATAATTATTTTTACTATAATCCATATAATTCATTATAAAATTACCTTTCTTGTAATATTATTTATTAAAACAAACATTGCTTCTAAATTGTCCATTTGTATTATAGGAATGGTTTTGTATTAGTTGCATTTTGACGCATTGTGATACCGTATATACTCGAGTATAAGCCGACCTGAATATAAGCCGAGGCCCCCAATTTTACCACAAAAACTGGGAAAACTCATTGACTCGAGTATAAGCCGGGGGTGGAAATGCAGCGGCTACTGGTAAATTTCAAAATAAAAAAAGACTGGTCAAAAGTGCGAGGACCTGTCAGAAATCACTTTTTTCAGCCCTCTGGGTAGTCCTTTTGTGCATATGGACTACTCAGAGGGCTGAAAAAGTAATTTTTGACTGGTCCTCGCACTTGTGACCAGTCCTCGAACTTACGACTGTCCTCACATTTTACGTTTTTGCCCTATCTTATCACCATTTCTCTCTCCCCCTCTTTCTCATTCTTTCTCTCTCCCCCTCTTTCTCTCTCTCCCCCACACTCTCTCTCATTCTGCCCCCTTTCTCAAAGAGAGAGGTAGTAGGTTTGAGGAGAAAGAATGCTGTACAATAAAAAAGATGACAGGGAAGAAAACCAACCCCAAACAAATATAAAGCTATCAAGATAAAGAATGAATTGTTAAACTTTAAAGAATAAAAGAGAACAAATATGAATAAATAGCAATAATTAGAAACACACATACAAACATACAATGTATCTTCTTTGAACAGAGTATTTGGCTGGTTCACAAATTTAAACAGTGTTTAGTCATTTCACTTAAATTTACAATTTCTATATTTCCTTTTTGCCATATTTATTCCTCATCTATTTTTTTAAAAAAACCAATATTACCCTTCATCCTCATCTCTAATCTTAATCAAATTCAATTTTTCCCTTCTATTCTATATTATACCCCTTCCCATTGTCATGTATTTTTATATCCATCCTCACATTGGTTAATTATGTAATATTACAGTTGTTCAATACAAATTCAACATTTTAATATAAATCAATTAGTTATATAACTATCTTTTTGTATATTAATCAATATGAACATGAATATTCCAATTATTTCCATGCAATCCAATTTCTTACAAATCAATTACCGGTAATTATATTTACCAATACTAATAAACCAAATAATTTCCCCCATGTATTCTTCCAAACCACAACTTAACCATTTCTGCTTTCAACACAATATACAATTAATAGTATCTCAATTATTACAATTCCCTAGTTAAATAGAGCTTTTTTTCTTTTGTGTTTTAAAATCTTGAACTTCCTCTTTTGCCCTAAATTTCCCATTGTTTGCAGTTTTCCACCTACCTTTTTTGGTGAGGAAAAAGAAAAAGAAATCTCTCTCTGCCTCATTTTGTCACGTTGCAGCAAAGACCCTGCTTTACTTTCAGTTTCGCGTTTCAGCATGGCTTGGTGGGGGAAAAAATCTGCACCTCTTTGCAAATCAGCTGAGAGTCGGGAGGCTGTTCAAAACAACTTATGGTAATTAACCTATACTGAAGCTGAAAGGGCTGTTTTTTCTATTTTTGCAGACATGGGTCTACTCATTTGTTTTCTTTTAAAAAGGCTTTTTTTTCGTGACTCGAATATAAGCTGAGGGGGGCTTTTTCAGCCTGAAAAACCTGCTGAAAAACTTGGCTTATATTCGAGTATATACGGTAATTGGCAAAACTAAATAGCTGACCTTTGATTAAATATGCTCTTTTTTCACTTCTCTGCATCCTTTTCATCTTTATAAAATTTGTATAATTGTTATAGTCAAACATTTATGTGCTTACTATATTATTAATTATAACATTTTTGAATAGAACAAATGTTTTAAAAGAAAACCAGAACTTATCTCTGACATCATTATTATAAATCCAATAGTACATCAAGTACAGTAAAACATTGCTGTGATTAAATATCTCTAAATTCTCAGAAAGTAATAATACTCAAAATTTTGTAGAAGACTTATTCTGGCTTAAAACAACAGAGCAGTAATAAAATACACCCTTACTACTATCAGTTCTTAAACAAATTTCTTGCTCCCTCTCATTTTTTATTTTGGTACAATTTCATAAGATAGCTTACTGGCATTGGTCTTCTGCATTGCTGAGAATTGTATTAAATGGCTGTAAGCCTGCAATAGAAAGAAACAAAGAAAATGGTTAAAACTAGTAAATTGCATTGTTTTGGGGGAAATGATGTCTTAAAATATATCATTAGAGAAGAAATAAGGATGCAACGCTTTTTTCCCAGGTAAAAATTGTTGACCTAAATTAGTTGAATAGCCATGAATCCTGTTTTGGAAAGTATTTTATTTGGACCCTATCAATTTCCCTCCTAATCTGAAGAATTGAAATCACACAAATGCAGAACTGAGACCCTGATGTCCCCAACAAGGAGAGCAAAAGTGATACAAAACAATTGACCACAGTCTTCTCAATCATAATGTGTGATTTATTACCATGTATTTCCAAATATAGATTTCTGTCTTTTTGGTTTTTTTAGAGTAATGTATTTTCTCCTTAATGGTGAATTTTTTTTTCTGCTTTCACTGGAACCAAGAAGAGCCCATGCAAAGGTATACTTGGAATTCGGTTTCGGCTGTGGTCAGATATGCCTCCAGGAAGTCTATAAGCAGCAGAGCCAACAGCTGTGGAAGCTAACAGTCATTCTTAGTCAAGTGGCAATGTCTTTAAAGTTGTCTATTTCAAGTTATCTCACTACATCCCAAAATTGAACGTATCTCATTTACAAAAAAGGAACATAAAAAAGTCAGTTTTACAGCAATTAATGTAACTGCATCAGCAGAAAATTGATTTCACAAATCTTTTCTTCTAAACATCTTTCCTGTGAATACATAAATGACATACTGTACAGATGATGTTGAACAGATACCAAGCTTCACATTTCAGTTGTTCCCAATTTTGTGCCTGCTTAAGTGTGTTAGACTGATCGGCAGTGGGCCTTAGTTGCTGGAGATTAGGAGAGATGTAGACTTGCATCTCTGAAAGCCACAAATTGGGGAAGGTTGGCATACAGATCAAAGCAGTAAGATTCTGAGCCATGGTTTATTCAGCCATACCTAGGCCAAGTTGAGCTTATAATATGTTAAGCCATCAAACATGACTCCATAAAGGCTGAGTTCATGCATCATGTTTAACCGTAATATACTTTGGATTTGGCTTTTTGTGTTGTTTAAAGTTAGTTATAGTGTCAGCTGTGTTGATAATACAATGCAATTTATTTCTAATGAGGACCCAGATTGTTGGGGACAATATGCTGATTCTGTAAACAACTTAGAGGGGACTGTAAAGCACTATGAAGTGCTATATAAATCTAAGCGCTATTGCTATAAATTAACATTCTCCATTGTAGTGGTGTAGTGTTTAGCTAATAAAAAAATCTATAGGACATCACATTTATTCAGTTTTTTTTCATCCCACAGAAATGAATTCTCTCATTACATAGGTTAAGATGTTATACATTGTGGTAATTATTTCCAAATCACAAGTGTAAACACTTACCCTGATTGGAAAATTAGATTTCAAACTCAAGTAATTTGTTCTTAATGAGGAACTTGTTGAACTGAATTTAACAATTAGCTCATTCCCTTTGCGAGATAGGTGTGCTAGTTATATGTGAGTGATCAAATATTCATTCAAGTATTTTCAGCCAAAAGAAATAAAAAAAATCAAAACTATAATTCAACATATATTTATCTTGAATTAATTTCCACTGGCTATAGATGAATGTGTGTATATGATCACATAGCACAAAACCTCTGTCTCATTTCCCATGACATTCATTTTAATAATTTTTGAAGCAGTCAAGTTCAAGTAAGGCTACCAGATTTGATGAATGTGAGATGACATTAACTCTCTGCTGTCAACTAGTGAGTGTCTGCATTTTTATCTGGTAGCCCTAAGCTTTTATGAAATTGATCATATCTTTAATTGAGACAGTACGAGCTACAGCATGACATAAGTGCAGATATTTTTCTCTCTATAACAGCATGATTACTATTCTATATTGACACAACTGTTGCAAGTTATGTATTTTATTGTGAAACCTAAATGAGAGTATCATTATGAAAGCAAAGATAATAAAAGTGGCAATGAAGAGTAATGGCTATAGAGTACCAAAGTTTGAAAAATATAAAATATATCCAGCTAAAATTTATAAACTTTCTAAAAGTTGAATCCTACATCTGTTTATTCAAGAATGTTTGTGTTGCTACCAAATAAGAATCTATATATCTGCCTGATAAGATGGATGCAAAGGTTCAATTAAGACCACATTATTTAAGGGCCCAATGATATGAGACAAACATTATTGGGTGCTAACAATAACAATTTAGATCACTGGTTCCCAAACTGGGCGGTACCGTCCCCTGGGGGACGGTGGGATGACTTGGGGAGGGCGCTGAGCGGCAAGGGGAGTAGCAGGAGGGTGCTAAGAGGCAAGGGGGGTGGCAGGGGGGCACGAAGAAGCAAGGAGGGTGGCAGAGAAGTGCTGCAGGTGGGCTCGAGGGGCGACGGCCATTCCTCCTCCAGGTTTGCAGCCAGCAGCTCAGATCAGACTAGCTGGTCAGTATGCATGCGTGCACCGGAACTGAAAGTGTGTTTCCCCGGCGTGCGCATACCCACTGGGCAGCTTCTCTTACCACACGTGCAAGGTTGAACTGCTGGATGCTTTCTTATTGCTCTCCTTGCTTGCTATCAGTCGCTGCTTGCCCAAACCACCCGGCCCAGGCCCAGCTGCTCTGCTCCTCACCCGCTTGACTGCTGTCACCTTCCTAACTTTGGGTAAGTTGCAGGTGGGCTGCTGCGGGGCGGGGGAGGGCCTGGGCGGACAGCATGCCTGGCTGGCTGCTGGTGCTGTGCCATGTCTCCCAGGAAGGAGGAGGGCTGCGGGGGTTAGCCAGGACCAGTATCAGTAAGAGTTGGAAGGGACCTTGGACGTCATCTAGCAACCCATTTCTTACACAGAAAGATTATACTAGGGATTCCAATCACCTTTTAATTCTAGACACCTGCAGCCCACCCCGCCTCCTCAGATGTTGGAGCGTGTGGGGGAGGATTGCTTTTCAAGGAGCCACAAGGGGGTCTGAGAGCAGAGTCATTCTGACAGTGTCTTTTAAAATTGCTTGGAAGAGCAATTTTTTCCCTAACAATAATGGTTTGTATACTGTGGAATAAAACATATGCCTGGAAAAAGTACTTGCAAAACTTGAACAGAAGGAAAAGAAAGGCAGGATTGGACTCATTATTCACTAGCTAGTAGTTCACTGTTATCAGTGACTCCCACTGATTCTAAACTGGGATTGGTGACTACTGAAATTTAAGTATTCAACATTGGTCTCGGAAATCTTTGTGAACCTGAAGAGGTGAAGACATTAGGTGGCCATCAGTCATTACTTTAGTGATGAACTCAAAGAGATCAGGCATGACATTGCTTATTTATCAGAACTGTTTGCAAAGTTCATTGAAGTGAATTTGCAGTTGCAAGGAACTGAGGTCAATCTTATTAAGGCCAAATCTGTCATCTCTACGTTTATTTCAAAGTTAACTCTATTCAAGTGCAATATAGCCGTCGCAAGCTATACCAATTTCCGAGCTTGTCCAAGCTAGAAGAGAAAGGTGGGATACAAGATGATGATCTGCAAGTTTTTTGTGACCATTTGGACATGCTGCATAAAGATATGTCTGAGCGATATCAGGATCTTTTGATGGAAATTCCAGATTGGGTGATAAATCCATTTTCAGATACTGAGGAAGTTGTGGTAGTGGAGGAACAACTAATAAAGCTGCAAAATGACATTGAGCTGAAGCCAAAGTTTAAGAAATTGTACCAAGAGTTTTGGTTACAGAAAGAAATTTCTGATTGCTATCCTGCACTATGGGCAGTGGTTAAGAAGCTCCTTGTTGCATTTCCAACATCATAGTTAGTGGAACGTGGTTTCAGTGTGGTCATCCAACCTCTCTCCAAGCAGAGAAATCTACTCCAGATTACTGAACGTGGTGATTTAAGACTCCTGCTAAGTGACTTAAAACCAGACATTGGGAAACTGGTATCACTTCATCAAGCCCACCCATCACATTAAGAATTTACTGAACAGTGAAGTAGTTACTAAATTTTACTGAGTTTACTAAGTTAGTAGTTACTAAGGTTCTTGATAAATGACTATCAGGCTTTGAAAACCTGGTATCACTGGATCATGTTCAACAATTTTGTTGAATTAACAAAAGATTTTTAAATTGGATTTTGAATAAATGTGCGATTAATTGTTACTGTTTTGAATTTTACTGTTACTATTTTCCTTAGTGGGTCGTACAAACCGCTATTCTGAACAATGCTATTTATAGGGGTGGGGGTGGGGGGCACTGAGGATGAGTTTATAGCACCAAGGGGGCGGTGGACTGAAAAAGTTTGGGAACCACTGATTTAGATCATAGAATCATAGGACTGGAAGGGACCCCAGCGGTCTTCTAGTCCAACCCCCTGCTCAAGGCAGGAGACCTTATACCATCCTGGTCAAATGATTGTCCAGTCTATTCTTGAAAATTCCAGTGATTGAGCACCCACAACTTCAGGAGGCAAGCTGTTCCACTGGTTAATTGTTCTCATTGTCAGAAAATTTCTCATTTCTAGATTGGATCTCTCTTTAACAATCTTTCCCACCTTCTATCTGACTACCTTCTCACAATACCCAAGGATCATTGTGGCACTAAAGATTGCTTGAAGGCCAGCTGCTGCACACCAGAAGGGAATTTTCAAAAGGGATGAGGAAAAGAGCCCTTGCTGTGTTACCATCCCTTGCTCTTCCCAATGCTTGAGAAAAAAATTGTGTCCAATACTTTATTTTGGGGGAGGGGGGGGCAAAACCAGTGTCTTAAATCTAGATAAGCTTTTTAAGGCTCTCCTTTTAGCCTTTAAAACAATCCTATCTTGAATTAAATCCGTTTTTCTTGCTCCTTGCTGGAACTGGCTTCTTCTGTCTGTTCCAAAGACATGAAGTCCCTTGGCCTAAGTGAAATGCTGAACAGGAATGACTTGAAAAGGCTGTAAACAGAACAGCTGATCTTCTCCAATAATTCATCTGCCCAGGATTCAGATCTATATTCCTCAGCTGGGGGGAAAGCAATCTTTCTTTTGGTTCCTTTGGAAAAAGGCTCTGCAGCTGAAAAAAGCCCTTGCTCACAATGAATGTGTCAACTTGCAAAGCTTTCAACCTTTCAAGAAACTTCACAGGAAGGTCTTTTAAAAACCTGCCACTGTATGAGGGGAGGCTGAACTATCCAATCAAGCAGGGGAAGGAAGGAAGGATTAGATCTTTTCCATCCCTTCTAGAGTAGTCTTGATCTGCATTGGGTCCCTTAGGGAGAATAAATTAAAACCAAAACCAAAGCTGAAGCACACAATCTACCCCCAACTCATGGCACCTGGCAGGCTTCTTACACCTTACAATTTGATTTATCATAACTGAAAAAAGCATTGAGCCCACATATTTCCTTTTCCTATTTCCATATTAATTATCTTAGAAGGCTAATGCATGACTTCCTTAAATCACTCTTCATCCAAAAATGCTCATTTGATACCCCAATGTGTAATGTCTGGTTTGGAAGAAAAAAAACTACAAAGTACATTTGTCCAATCTTTTCTTTAAACCTCCAGTGATGGAGCATCCACAAATCCAGGAGGCAAGCTGTTACATTAGTATTGAAACTTGTTATTCAAACAAGATAATAAACATATTTTCCCATATTACTATAACCTATACTTTGAACTAGGAACAAACAGCATTGATTTATATAATAAATGAAAGCTTCTACAAGATGCCAAGTACAATTTGATAGGTGTGAAATTTATATTTAGGGTTACCCAGTAAAAAGGTTACTTGTCTTCGGTACCTGCTCTTCCTTATCTTTTGCTGACACCTAGGAAATGAATACATCTCCATTCATTTTAAACACATGTATACCATCATTATTTTTACTTTCCACTCTTTCAAAACCATGCTTAACCCTGTAATTATTTCCATCAAACTTGAAATGCTGAGAATGTGTGTTTAGGAATTATACACTGCTTGTCCAGCAGGTCAATAAAAAAGTGCAAAGAATGATATTCATTCACAAATAGCTATCTACTGCAGATATGAAAAGTCTACACACTCCTGCTAAAATGCTAGGTTTTTAAGATGTAAAAAATCCAGACCATGTCAATGGTTTAAATTCACCGCAAAAGAGGAAGAAAATATTTCATTATCTGAAACAATTTAAAAATGATGTAAGTTGTTTGCAAGAAACACACATTAGAATAACAGACCAAAAATATTTGATAAATGCAAGACTGGGAACGCACTTTGTAGCAGCTGCTCCAGAGAAGAAAAATGGTATAGTTATATATTTAAAGAAAGACTTAATGGCTAAATTAATTGAAGCAGATGTCCAAGGAAGATATATAGCAATTGAACTTTTATTAGAAGGGAAGAAAATTTTAATTGGCGTATATGCACCTAATCAACAACAAGAAAAATTTTATAAGCTTTTGTATACTAAATTAATACAATGGGATTATAAATCATGTATATTGTTGGGTGACTGGAATGGAGTACTGGATACCCAAAAAGACAAAAAAAGGGCTTTTGCAAAACATCCAAACGCGTGCTAGACTGCCTAAATCTTTTTTTGATATGATGGACGATATGGAGCTGAGAGATATTTGGCAAGAACGGAATGTTGAAGAACAGGATTTTACTTTCTTTTCTGATAGGCACCAATCCTTTTCTAGAATTGATTTTATATTAATTACTAATGATTTTCTTCCTGGAAATCACCCTGGAAAGGGTGAAGAAGACCAAGATATGCCCAAGGACTTTAACAGATCATAGTCTTGTTTGGATGGAATTGGAATATGTAAAAGATTCTAGGAGGTCTTGGATTTAAATGAAAATTTATTTAGATATGAGGAAAATATGAAAGAATGTAAAAAACTAATGAAA
Organism: Ptyas mucosa; assembly: GCA_012654045.1. Taxonomy (NCBI): domain Eukaryota; kingdom Metazoa; phylum Chordata; class Lepidosauria; order Squamata; family Colubridae; genus Ptyas; species Ptyas mucosa. The sequence goes on along the minus strand of WNWU01013815.1, from coordinate 29,272,361 downwards.
AGTTTTTTTGTTATGAATATGGATAAGGGTACACCCATGGAAATGGTTTGGGACTCAAGCAAAGCATATATGAGAGGTGTTTTAATATATTTGAACAATACACATAGACGTAGACAGGGGAAAAACAGATGGAATTAGAGGAGGAAATAAAAAAGAAAGAGCAGGCATTAACATTGAATCCAGCAGATAAGAAAATAAAAGAAGCAATTATTTTACTGAGAGGGCAGTTTAACATGTTGATTTCAGACCAGATTGCAACTAATTTGCAATATGCTAAACATAATACCTTTTGCAATGCGAATAAACCAGGCAGATGGTTAGCATATTTGTTAAGGAAAAAACAAAAGTCTTGTACTATAGAGAAAATAGAATATAAAGGTAAGGAGATGTATCAACAAAGTATGATTAAAAAGCATTTCTAGAATACTATACGAGGTTGTATGCTAGTGATAAAATTCAAGGTATAAATATAGATAGATACCTTCAGAAGGAGAATATTCCTATAGTTACAGATGAGCAAAGGGAAAGATTGAATCAACCGATAACTTCTGAGGAAATTCTCTCGGCAATTAAGCAGATAAAAGTTGGTAAGGCCCCTGGAACAGATGGATTGACAGCAGCTTATTATAAAAATTTGCAGTTAGAAATGGTGGAACCACTTAAGGAATTATTTAGTAAAATACAATGTGGAGGAGATGTACCCCCATCTTGGAGAACAGCCTTTATTTCTTTGATCCAAAAGGAGGACCAAGACCATAGTCAGCCAAAAAACTATAGGCCTATATCGTTACTAAACACAGATTATAAGATTTTTGCTAAACTATTAGCAAACAGGTGAATGTTAGTTATGCAACAAATGATTCACAATGATCAATCTGGATTTATAAATGGGAGATATATGAAAAGCAATGTAAGGCAAATTGTCAATATACTGGAGTATTTGGGGAAAAACAAACAAATCCCTGCAGTGCTTATATTTTTGGATGAGGAGAAAGCATTTGATCGATTGAATTGGCACTTTTTACTGAAAATAATACAAAAGATGCAGTTTGGAGAGTATTTTATACAATCTATTAAGGCAATATATCAGAAACATACAGCACAAATAATAATTAATGGTAGCTTAACAGAAACCTTTTTCCAGAAACTGGAAAAAATTACAATTCTCTTTGTTGGGAAGAATAGTAGTAGTAAAAATGAATGTTTTGTCTAAATTTTTATTTCTTTTTCAAATGATACCAATACTTAAAAAGGACGCAAATTTGGGGGAATGGCAGAAGGGTATTAATAACTTTGTTTGGGCAGGGAAAAGACCGAGAGTTAAATTAAAAATAATGCAAGCAGCTGCCTTATCAGCAATCAGTGATTGAATTAATTTAACAGAAGAAATAATTTTGAATATTGAGGGATATGACTTGTTTTACGGTTGGCATGCCTACCTACTATATGACAAGAAGGTGGACAAGATTTTTAAAAGTCATATATTAAGGAATGCTTTATTGCGTGTCTGGAAAAAGTATCAATATAAATTAAACTACAAGATACCTATATGGGCAGTACCCAGACGTGCGATAGAGAATATAAGTGTAGAACAAAAACAAGATGTAATTACATATAAAGAACTTCTTAATATGGAAAGAGGTATATTACAGTTAAAGTCTTTGACTGTATTAAAAGAAGAAAGGATAATTCAAACTTGGTTTCAGTACGGGCAGTTGCAAGCTAGATGGAAAGAGGATCAGAAAATTGGTATCACACAAAATGAGGAAAACTTGGTAAAACAAATTAGAGACCAGAGTCAAATGCATATAAAAAGGTTGTATAATACATTGATAGAAATAGATTCAGAAACAGAGTTAGTTAAAGACTGTATAATAAAATGGGCACAAAATATTGAGGAACCAATATTGATGGAAACGTGGGAAAATATATGGGTTAGAAATGTAAAATTTACGCAAGCCCAAAATCTGAGAGAAAATTTTTACAAAATGTTTTATAGATGGCATCTAGATCCTAAAAAGTTAGCTGGTATGTATCCAAATTTGCAACCTAAGTGTTGGAGATGTGAGAATGAGGATGCCACGTATTTTCATATATGGTGGACATGCAAAAAAATCAAAGCATTTTGGATAAAAATATGGTGGATCATGCAAAATATTCTTAAAAAGAGGATAAAGTTATTTAGCTATTCCTGCTGGGTATAATTACGGATTGTACGGTTATAGAGACTAATCTGATTTTAAATTTAATAACCGCAGCAAGACTTTTGGTGGCGCAGTATTGGAAGAAGGAAGACTTGCCTACTACTCAAGAATGGACACTAAAAGTAGCAAATTTAGCAGAGATGGCTAAAATTTCAGCATATTTGAAGGATTATTCAAATGAAAAATACATTTTGGAATGGAGAAGATGGATTGATTACATTCAAAACAAATATCGGACTAAAAAGTTTCAAATAGCTTATGAATGAATAAAGAGACTTTTGTAAAGTATTTAAATTTAGTTATGAAAAAGGGGAGTTAAAGTACAAGAGGGAGTTAGGAGTCTATAGTTAGTTAGCATATGTTTGTATATGATTGCTAAATGCTATATCCTGTATTTTGCTCTGGGAAGTAGTGGGGGGGGGAGGGGGGGGGAGGGGGGAGGGAGGGGGGATGGGAAAATATTTGTAAAACTTTTAAAAACTTGTTAATAAAAAAAAAATCCAGACCAAGATAAATCACTTCAGAATTTTTTCCACCTTTGTAAGCTGTACAATTCAATCGAAAAACAATCTGAAATCTTTCAGGGTAGAAAAATATTATTCTTAAACATATCTTGGTCTACATTTTATCAGTTGGGTGCTGAGAGTATTTCCATAATTGTCTGCTGTGACAGTTTTATATACTTTATTATATCTAGCAGATTAGCTAAGTATGTTTCTTTCCTTTTCATAGAAGTGCTTTATATTACTAACAAGGTTACTTCCAGAATTGCAGTTACCTCATCGTCATGCTGACTAATGAGCTACTTACTATAATTTTGACTTCCTATGGGCCCTTTTGGGTTTATGTTGGAATTGCAGGCAGTGATCTTAGAAGTCAGATTCTCCCAGGAATACTGAGATCTGATAGAACAGGGGTGTCAAACTCAAGGCCTGGGGGCCAGATCCAGCCTGTGGGGTGCTTAGATCTGGCCCGCGGGCTGTCCTGGAAACAGCGAAGGACTGGCCCACAGTGCCTCTGCCAGTGAAAACAGAGCTTGGGGGGGCCGCGTGCAGCCCTCCCGAGCTCTGTTTTTGCTGGCAGAGGGTTGCAGGAGGCCATTACAACTGGAAATGGAGCTTGGGAGCCCATTTTCGCTGGTAGAACACTCAGGCCACCACAGGCGCTCCCAACACGAGTGACATTGAGTTGTCTGGCCACGCCACTCCACCCCCGTCAGGTCAAACACAACCCTAATGTGGCCCTCAATGAAATTGAGTTTGACACTCCTGTGATAGAAGATATAATATTAGATAGAGCAAATTTCTTTAGAGTAGAATTTCTTTTCTTTAGAAAATTCATCACACCTTATTTTAATTAACTGTAGTTAATTCTCCTCCTCCTCTGTTCTGCTTTTAAAGAATCATTGTTTTTTTGACCAGGAAGTGGACAAAGATTTCAGTGGTTCCATGCTATTTCATGAATAGTGTGGTTTTAAAGACTAGCCTGATTTTGGATGATTTAGCATTCCTTTCTTTCCTCAGATACCTGGTGAAGACAAACTTCTACTTTATGTATTCTGTATTAATGAACTTTGACTCAATTAATACAGCCATAATTACATTATAATGATATAATTATAGCGATAATTTTATTCCTGCAAATAATTAAAGAATTATAAACAAAACCAGCAAATATAAAATGAACAAGATCATCATCATCCTCTCTCTCTCTCCCCCTCCCTTTCTCCTCCCTCCTTCCCTTTCTCCTTTTTCAACAATAAACAAACTGTCCAAGTTACTGTCTGAGATTTGCTATATACTTCCTGTCTGTTAAAAACTGAGATTCAGAATAGTCAAGACCATGAATTAATCATAATTTGATCTTCCATGGATTTAACATTTTTATTTCAAATCAGCTGTAGGAAACAAAAAAACAAGTCAAAGTCAAACAATAACAACTGACTTTTTTTACTTACCACATTTTTCGGAGTATAAGACGCACTTCCCTTCCCCCAAAAAAGTGGGTGGAAATGTCTGTGTGTCTTATACAGCAAATGTTGCTGAAGTTCCGCCCGCCAGCCCCCACTCTTCAGCCTCTGCCTCCCAGCAATTTGTAGCAAACAGCATGGTCAGCTTCAGCACAGCCTGATTTAGCACAAGCAACTGATTGGCGGTTGGATCTGCCTCCCAGAATACCTCCTATCAGCTGTTCCAGGCTGCGGGGATCACCAGCGCCCATCGGTGCTGGTGCCACCCATCACCACTGCCACCTATTGCTGGCTCCATGTGCCCCATTTTTTGCTTCCCCGCATTCCGTTTTTGGCCTCCATGTGTCCCATTTTCGGCCTGTTCCAGGCAGCGGGGATAGGTGACGGCAGCGATGGGCAGCGCTGGCACCGATGGGTGGCGGTGATCCTCGCAGCCTGGAACAGCTGATAGGTATTCTGGGAGGCAGATCCAACCCCTAATCAGCTGCTCGTCAACCGCTAATCAGGCTGTGCTGAAGCTCACCATGCTGTTTGCTATTTGCTGAAAGGAGGCAAATTGCTGGGAGGCAAAGGCAGATTTTTTTTTTCTTGTTTTCCTCCCCAAAAGCTTGCTGCGTCTTATACTTCGGAGCGTCTTATAGTCTAAAAAATATGGTAAAATAAGCAAAATTCTTTTAATTCAAAATTTCAATCAACTTGATTTTGAACAGTTCTGTAAAAATTGAGTTTTGGTTCTGAATTATTGTTCCCTTCAAAATTAAGATGTAAGATGTATCAGTTTGTATGGTTCCTCATTAATCTCCCCAGCGTGTCTCATGGTACCAACATTTCCAACCAACATTTCTAGATCTTATAAAAAATTATTCTGGTTTGAAAAAGGTTTGCTTTTTTAGAGAGACCTTGGCACTAGCAAGAGACTTGGTGAAGCTGTTCCATCTTCTCCTTAGCATCTTTTCTATGAGAAAAATTATAGAAATAATAGTTAAAATATTACAATCGAAGCATAATGCCTCAAGTCCTCATCAAGTGCTGAGGATAAAAGCATGGCAACAAATGCCTTGTCTGAAAAGCATCTTAAATTTGCTCATACTAGATGTTAAGCATGGAATTGTCATGCTTCATTCACTACTTAGAGGGCATTCATAGAGTGGTATCTTCCAATCATTGTGATCCTTTATTATTCCTTTTCTGTATTTTCATCTTTTTAAAAAAACTCCCTTTTTCGGAAGCATGGGAGAGTAATATAATTTCCACAGTTACATATACCCATAGCATTTTTCTTCCATTCTGTAAAAAAAAATTTTTTTTTCATGTGAGATATGTTGGGAAAACAAAACTACTGCAAGACAGCACTCATTAATTGATGGAAACTAATGTTCTATAATATTTAGTAATAACAATTTTCCATTCACAATTATTAGCCAAGATAATAAAAATACAGCCTAAAGATTGTAATAAGTACTGAATTGTACTGAATTTTCAATATATAGCTCTAAGGGCTACGTCTCAATTTTAATATCAACATAAGCCAAGTTACACATATAGAAGAGTTCCTCTTATGTGCTGTCTTCCCGGATGTTTTACATTCCCCCCCCCCCCCATAATTTCCAGTCCACAAAGACTATGCCAGTTGGAAAATATGGAAGTTGAAGTCCAATGGATATATAGAAAGCACCAGATTAAGAACTTTTCATAAGATTCCCCCCCCCCCCAACCATCAGTATTCTGATAGTGGGGAAAATTGATACCTACTTGCATCTTTCCACAGAAGACTCAGAATTCTATTTATTATAAGTATTGTAAGAGAGTGTAAATGAAATACCTGCGATAAGATGGGTGGCTAATAAATTTTACAAACAAACTTACAAATAAATAAACTTTTTTTTACTTCATATGTTACCAGACCACTGGCCGCAATCAGAACTTTTATGTGCCACAGTTCAGCTACTGGCCTGCTTTGCTATTATTGCAAGGCACTGCATAAACTGATAGCAAACCCCACTCCTTAGTAGCACTGATGATGTTGCCTAGAAATGTCTGTAAGAAAACAACCAACTCAGCACCAAGGACTCCTCATTTCAACCCTGAGCTACAAAGACTTTCCTTTATTGCTAAATCAATGTGTTTCATTCAATAAACAATGATAAAAGATGGCTTAGCATGATGAAAAAATAGGCATGCACTGAATACTAAACATTCTAATGTCTAATTTCCAAATACTATTCTAATAATGTCAGATATATTTGAATAAATTAAGTTGATGAAATTACAAAAATCAGAGTTCAGTCAAATGAAACAGTGTATCATTAATTTTATTGAAAAAATTAAAAAACCATCTTATTAATTTTCATTCACACACATGCAACTTTTGCGTCCTATTGAGGTACATCCAGCTTTTTCTCCCCCTTGGTCTCTAAAGACTTTGGTGTCTAGGTGAAGTTGGAGATTTGGCAAGTTGCCTTGGATCAATGTCAAGGAAAACATAAAAGGACAAGCACACTATCTACCAAATAGATGAAGTTACACAAAGGACAAATGGAACAGATGCAGGATTAATGCCAGGAATTGTTTATGTCCTGTATTGTTTGAACAGCTTTCTTCTTCACAATGGAAAAGCCTTGAAACTCCTTGGATGGTGGGCCTTGATGATGGCAGGCTGACAATTGATTATATATATATATATATATATTGGCTCTCTACTAACAATCTTCCACAATGGGAACTCATCTCACTCCATTATCATGTTTATATTTGAAATTCACTACATCAAACATAGGATTTTTGCTATTGGTGCTGCACTTTCATTCTAGTAGGTTACCAACATTTTCTAAATCCAAAGTTGAGAACATGGTATTCCTATAAAATAAGTTTCAAAAAATAATCCCCACAAAATACAATTCAGTGGTGAGAAAAGTAAGGTCCTATACATAGGTGAGAAAAATCAAATGCACAGGGGTAGAATAAGTGGTACCTGGCTCAACAGGACTTACTGTGAGAAGGATCTAGGTCTGGTAGTAGACATTTAAGTAAGAGCCAAGTAATGTGCTGCAGCTGCCAAAATACTGCTAATGCAGTTTCAAGATCATATGAAGTATCACTTTATCACTTTATATTGCACTAGTAAGATTACACTTGGAATACTGCATCCAGTTCTGGTCACTATGATAAGACCCTAGAAAGAGTGCAGAGAAGAACATTGAAGATGATAAGGGATCTGGAGGCTAAATCATAAAATGAAGATTGAGGGAACTAGGTATGTCTAGTCTAACAAAGAGGGGTGATATGATAGCAGTATTTCAATACTTGAGAGTAGTGAGAGGGGTCAACCTAATCTCCATAGCACCTGAGGGCAAATTTACCTCTGAAAGTTGTGGATGCTCTGTTACTGGAGGTTTTCAAGTAGTGACTGAATAGCCATTTGTCTAGAATGATATAGGGTCTCCTGCTTGAGCATGTCCTCCAAAATCCTTACCACCCCTATTATTCTATGTTCTATACTGTTCAATTGTATTTTCATACAATGTAGCTTTCTCTAAGGTGGTGCCTTCCAGTTATCTTTGGTCTGTATATGCTGGCTCAAACTGGCTTTAAAATGCAGTTTTAGGGTACCGGTTAATGTAATGTCAATACTCCTTAGTATTATCACACCACAAAACCCTGGGAGAAAAAAATGTATGGTGCCAAGTGCCTTCCAGATTCCTAATAATTTTAATTACATAACACATATTTATGTACTTGCTCCCTGTCACATAGCATCTATATTAAAGCCTCATTTTATTTTCTATTGACTTTTTTCTCCACTTGTGTCTAAAACAATCTCTTTGATTTATTTGCACTTCTCAGTCATAATGTTATTCTCCTCCTGCCTCCAGGTTTCCTGATTACCAATGAATTCACAGACTGTTTGATAAGTGTGGGTATCTTCTGCTTAGAAAAAATGGAAGCTGAAAGTGTTCCTAATTCTGTCAAGAAAATGATTTTCGATCTCCTTACCTTGCAAATTATTCTTGTGAGGGTCAGATGTGAATTGATTTCTGACATTGTTTTTTCTTGGCTATAAAGTGGTAAAATGTGGAATGCTTTGAAGTTAGAAAGGTAATTGTGGAGACATAAAAATTCTATCTATAACCATCAGAGAAAGAGAGAGAGATTTGTCTTGAAATGACTGTCTCCATATCCTTCAGAGCAATAACTGCAACAATTCAGAACATAACAGAGAGCTGAAATGACATGACTCATTTACTCCTAACAAGTCTAATACACTTCACTGAAAACATGGTGCACATGACATAAGGTACTCTCTGTAATAATGGAAAAAAGCTTCAAAGGCTATTAAAATAAAATCCCAGCCATTACAATGGCTCAAATATTCTTCAACAACTAAATGAAGCCAACAATACCACAGAACTGTAATTGTGTTATTTCTGTAATTTCTTGTCACTCTGAGAAATGTCTATGTTTTCTCCACTCTTTGTCCTTCAGAAATGAGGAAAATAAATCAGGCTGATAAAACATGTTATTTTTTTATTGCCATGTGTAGTATTCCAGTTGAAATATTATTTGAGATTTTAAATGTTCATACTTTACAGGCTTTCTGCACATTTCCCCAAGCAGCTTTCATTGTATCCATCCATTCAGCTACTGTTACTGGGAAATAGGACAGGACAGGACAGGATAGGACAGGACAGAATAGAGCTGGAAAGGACCTTGGTGGTCTTCTAGGCCAGTTCCCTGCTCAAGCAGGAGAACCTATACCAGTGATGGCTAACCTTTTTGCCATCACGTGCCAGGAGGGGTGGCGGGGGGGTCATGCACATCTGTGCCCACACCCATAATTCTATGCACCCAGCCCCCATGCATGCACACACAACACCCCCCCCATGACCCCTGCTCCTGGAACACAATGGCCCGGTAGGCCCATTTTTCTCTCTCACCTGGCTCCAGAGCCTTTCTAGGAGTCTGGGGAGGGTGAAAATGGCTCCCCCCCAGAGGCCCTCCGGAGGCTGAAAATGGCCTGTCTGCCAACTTCTGGTCCCACCGGAAGTTGGCAAGTGGGCCATTTCTGGGCTCTGAAAGGCTCTGGAGCAGTGGTGGGTTCCTCCCAGTTCGGCCCAGTTCGGCCGAGCCAGTAGCGGTGACAATATGTCATCACTGAACCGGTTCTCTTTGTTCAGGAGCTGGGCCTTCCCACCCCACCCCCGCGTTATTCTTACCTTTTATTTGCCCCACCCCCAATCTATTGCTGCCTCCTGAGTCCCAGCTGATCGGCTAGAAGGAAAAAAACTGTTTAAACTCTTGCCGTGGGGCTTCAAAGGGCCGCCCTACAGCTGATCAGTGTTAAAAGGCAGTGTGGTGGTAGACTGGTACCTCCAAAAACGAATGAGTAGACCAGGGCCCCCAAAAACAAATCAGTAGACCGGGGCCTCCAAAAACAACTGAGTAGACCGGTACAGCTCTGTAAGCAGTTAAAAGCCTGGTAGACCAGTACCTCTGCTAAATCCTAAAGAATTGTCACATGACCATCAAGCCCCACTCACAAAATAAGTCACGCCCACAGAACTGGTAGTAAAAAAATTTAGAACCCACCCCTGCTCTGGAGGCTGGGGACAGCAAAAAATGGGCCTTCCCCACCACCCCTGAGGCCCTCAGGAGTCAGGAAACAGCCTGTTTCCTTACTTCTGGTGGGCCCAGAAGGCTCAAAAATTAGCTGGCCAGTGTGCACATGCATGCCGGAGTTGAGCTCGCGTGCCCACTGAAATGGCTATGCGTGCCACAGGTTCACCATCACAGACCTATACAATCTCAGACAAGTGGCTGTCTGTCTCTTCTTAAAAACCTACAGTAAGGAAGTGCCCACGATTTCTGAAGGCAAGCTGTTCCACGGTTAATTGTACTTCCTCTTAGGAAGTTTTTCCTTAATTCCAGGTTGCTTCTCTCTTCGATCAGTTTCCAACCATTCTTTCTTGTCTTGCCCTCTGGTGCTTTGGAAAATAATTTGACTCCCTCTTCTTTGTGGTAGCCCCTCAAATACTGAAATACTGTTATCATGTCACCTCTAATTTTTTTCTTTAGACTAGCCAGACCCAAAATCTGCAACCATTCTTTGTATGGTTTAGTCTCCAGCCTTTGATCATCTTAGTTGGTCTTCTCTGAACTTTTTCTAAAGTCTCAACATCTTTTTGTAGTATGGTGACCAAAATTGGTTGCAATATTCCAGGTGTGGTCTTACTAGGGTTTTGTAAAGCAGCACTAATATTTCATGTGATCTTGATTCTATGCCTCTGTTTATACAGCCAAGGATTTTATTAGCTTTTTTGGCTGCTGCTGCTGCACACTGCTGGCTCATATTCAAGTGGTTATCCACTAGGACTCCAAGTGTCAGGGTTCCAACCGATGCCCTAATTAAGTCATGAGCCTCGAGCCAAGCTTCAACAGTAATCCAGTTATTTATTAGGAGCTTCATGTCGGCACGTTCCAAGTGAAGCCAACTCTGACCTCACTTAATTTACATTCTGGCTCTGACCTTGTTTCCCTCCTCCCCCCAAGATATGTCATCAGTCACCTTCTCCAACGAAGCAATTTCACGAGTTTTAGAGATCACTCCCCTCCGACCACTGTGGGTAACTGCAGAGATGGCCTTGACAGAAAGATGGCTGAAATGTGCTTTTGTTTTGACTCAAGTGTCATTCCCTCGCTGCAGCTGCAAAGTTTGTTTTCCCATCCCCTTGCCTATGGCAACTTGAGAGCTGTTGTGGCATGTCAGCGGCCTGTGCAGTTAGTAGCTGATTCCGACAGCAAGGAGGCTGGTGTGGTGCTGCGTCAGCATCTGTGCAGTTGGTACTCGAGTCAGACAATGAGGATGCTGGAGAAGATGTGGTGCCAAAGGCGGGAATTCAGACAGGGCCTTCAGAACCTCCAGAAGCTCCCATAAGTGAAGAGGAAGAAGTGGAGGAGCCTCTTCTTGATGCACGAGTGCATAGAGCTGCGAAAAGGCAGGAGTGGCTCCTCAGGAGGAGGTCTCCTCGAGAATAAGGTTTGGGGCTAATTGGCCACTTCCCTAGCCTATTTAAGGAAGGATGACAACTGGTGCAATTTGCAGGAAACAACTTTGTTCACATTCCTTTGAGTCTTGATTACAGAAACGTTTGATTTTGGGTCTTGTTTTTCTCTTATCAGTTTTCCTGCAAATTGCTTCTGGGCATTCTGCCAACCACAGTAAGATTATGGTTATCTGAAATACTGTGCCTCAGAACTGAGTTATTATTCTTTGAATTCTTGTCAGCTGTTAATGAAGTTAAATTAACAGCCCTTGTTCAGAAAAGACTGATTTATTGTACTTGTGTTTGAACAACTACTAAGAAAGCTCATTAGTAGTCTTTAATTAGTAAATTAAGGTTTGTATGGACTTTGTGTGTGTTGCGTTCTTTGGGATCTGTAGCTGGGGAAGAACAAGAGCAGGCCAGGAATGCTTTGCGAGTTGATACCAAGGTTCTTCTCACAGTTACAGTTTTTGAGCCAGGTTTCACCTAATTTGTACTTATACCTTTGATTTTTCCTGCCTAAATGTAAAACTTTGCTTTTTCCCACATTAAAATTCATTTTGTTGGATAGGGCCCATTGTCCAAGTTGGTACATCATCAATAAGGCACATCTTCTTACGCAGATACTCATGCTGAGCTGCTGGGAGCGGTTTGTTGAGCATGTCAGCAATCTGATCATGTGTAGATACATATTGCAATTTAACAAAACCTTGTTTCACCAATTGTTTTATGTTTTGATAACAGATGTCAATGTGTCTGGACCTAGAACCTGTGAAATGTGATTCAGAAATATAAGCCACCGATTCATTGTCTTCCATCATGGTGATTGGTCGAATTGGGTATGTCCAGATATCTGTGATCAAAGCATCAAACCAAGTTAGAGAATTACATGCATCTGAAACACAAGCATATTCAGCTTCAGTAGATGAACAAGAAACAAAATTCTGTTTACGCACTTGCCAGTAAACAGGACATCCATTTAAGAACATCATGTAACCTGAAGTACTTTTACGTGATTTCTTATCACTTGCCCAATCAGAATCTGCATAACAACATAATTCTGCATAATCAGTATGTGTTGGTTCTAACAATAACTTCATGTGTTTAGTGTGCTTTAGGTATTTCAATAATTTCTTAACACATGTCCAATGAAACTGTTTTGCTTTACCTACGTGTCGTGACAAGAGATTGACACTAAGTGCAATGTCGGGTCTGGTCCAACTACTAAAGTACATCAGTGACCCAATGACTGAACGATAAAGTGTTTGATCCTTGAACTCAGGACTTGGTTCATGTGTCAAGTTGTGAAAATCTGTTTGTATGGGTGTCTTTGTTGTGTTAGCATCCTTCATGTTGCAATGATGCAAAATTTGCTCAATTTTATCTTCTTGTGAAAGACTAAACCCCTTCTGTGTTTTGTCAATCTGAACACCTAAATAAGTGCTAACATGACCTAAAGATTTCAATGTGAAGTATCTCTGCAAAGCTTTGGCAAAACTTTCACTCATCTGCTTATTTGGACCAATATAAACAATGTCATCAATATAAACAACAACTATTTCATATTCATTGTTAGATCCTTTTGTGAACACGCATTCATTAGTTTCGGACTTAATAAAGCCCATTGAATTTAGTTTGTCAGTAAGACATAAGTACCACATTAAACCAGACTGTTTCAGACCATAAAGACTTTTTTGTAGAAACCAGATATCCCCTTCTTGCTGTCGGAACCCTGGAGGACCTCTCACGTAGATCTCTTCATCTAGGTCAGCATGTAGATAAGCTGTGTCAACATCAAACTGGAAAACTTCTAAACCAAGAATAGTTGCAGTTGCTAAAGCAATTTTTATACTCTCAGTTTGGACTGTTGGTGAGTAGGTATTTGTGTAGTCCTCAGGATAACGTTGAGCGAAACCCTGAGCTACAAGTCTGGCCTTGTACAATGACTCACCATTTGGCTTCTTTTTGATTCTGTAGACCCATCGAGTGCCAATGACCCTTTTATTTGCTGGAGGTTTTGCAGGTGTAAATACCTTAAGTTTCTTTAGACTGTCCATTTCAACGTGCATTGCATCATACCACTTCTCTTGCTCTGAATCAGGAAGATGCTTGATTTGTGTGAATGTATCAGGTGGAAGTGTAACATTGCAAATCAAAGGCAAGGGTGTTTTTGTCAGTTGCCACGAAAATCGTTGTCGAGGGATTCCTTTTGTGGCCCTCTTGGAACGTCTCGGAACAACAGTCTATTCTTCTTCTGCTTCGTCCTCATCCTCACATTCGTTGTTAGCATCAGCATCCACGGCTCACAAAAACGGAACATCAGGTTGAGAAGAACTTGTGGGTGGAACTTTCGCCTGTGAATCTTGGCCATCAGGCTGTGTGGCATCACCAACATCATCTCTAGGAAAATAAACTCCAGGATCATTGAAATGAATCCTGGACCAGTCAACATCTTCCTCAAAATTAGCGGATTGGGAAATCACAATTACATGTCTGGAGTCAATAAATTTGCTCCATTTTGAATTATCATCAATGCCCATAAATCTCAGTCTCTTTGCTACTGGACCTCCTTTTCTTCTTTGAGCTAAGAGAATGTTCACCATAGCATATGAACCAAAAATATGGAGGTTTTTGAGATCAGGCTTGTAGCCATACATCATGAAGAAAGGAGTCTGATTTATTACACTGCTCCAAGTACGGTTGACAATGTAATTTGCATATTTGATAACTTCACCCCAGTATGGCATACTAAGGTTGACGTCTTCTAGGAGACAACACATCATGGTTTGCAGGACCCCTTGTCATCGTTCTACGACTCCATTATGAGCTGGTGTGTAAGGAGCTGAAGTCTGGTGAATAATTCCATTCTTACACATCCAATCCTGGAAACGCTGAGACATGAATTCAGCACCATGATCACTCTGGATTCTGGCAATGTGAACTTGGTGTTGGGTAGAAACAAGGGCTGCAAAGTCTTTAAAGATCTGAAAGGTCTCAGATTTTTCTTTCATAGGATATACATATCCATATCTAGAATAATTATCAAGAATTGTTAGAAAATATTTGTACCACCAAGTGTTGGTGGAAAAGGACCAACTATGTCAGTGTGTACCAAATAAAAATTGCATGTTGACAGGCGTGTAGCGCGTTTGGGAATGGCTGCTGCTTTGGATTTGGCTTTCTTGCAGACAGCACAATTCAAAAACACCTTACACCCCTTTAGATCCAAACCTTTTGCGAACTCCGGCATTTTCCTAAGAACACGGAAACTGGTATGCTCCAATCTTCTATGCCACCTGTGGATACACCTGTAATGCAAAGGTTTATCAGTTAGTGAATTTTCAACATTGACAATTTTATGAGGAACCTCAGGCTTGCTCTGAGCAACCTGTTACCTAATTTTCTTTTTGTTGGCTTTAGGAGCCTTTGGAGTAGCAACAGGATCTCTCTCTGGAACATCTCTCTCTGGGCCCGTGCTCTCCTTCTGTGGAGTTTGTATACTTGCCTGTGCTTGCGATTTAGGCTTTGGCTTTAAGTAATAAACACCACCAATCAACATGGTTTCAGCAACAATATCTCAATTTTTAACTATGTAACTTGCTTTTTCAAGGTGGTGAACCTGGAACTTTAAAACTCTAGACAAGTGAGGCTGACTAAGCAAACTACTATTTGCTGTTGGTGTGTAATAAACATCAGGAATTGATAAAAAACCCAAGGGATAACAAGGTTAAGGAGGTTATTATCTTGCTGAAAGAACAATTTAAAATGTTGATAGCAGACCAAACTGCAACTAACCTACAGTATGCTAAATATAATACATTTTGTAATGCTAATAAACCTGGAAGATGGATGGCTTATATGCTTAAGAAGAGACAAAACCAAAGAACAATTGGAAAAATTAAATATAAAGGAAAAGAGGTCTTTCAGCAAGAATTAATTAAAAAATCGTTTACAGAATACTACTCAGAATTATATAAGGTAGATAGGATTCAGGATATAGATATAGATAAATTCCTTGAGAAGCAGAATATTAAGCCAGTTTCACAAGACCATAGAGATATGTTAACCGAATTAATTACATTAGAGGAAATTATGTCTGCAATTAAAGATTTAAAGTTGGGGAAGGCTCCGGGAACAGATGGCCTGACGGCGGTTCATTATAAAAATTTGTGTGAAGAGATGGCTGAACCAATGAAAGAATTATTTAATACAATACAGCAGGGAGGAAAGGTTCCTCCCTCTTGGAAAGCAGCCTTCATATCTTTAATACCAAAGGAAGGTCAGGATCATACAGAACCAAAAAATTATAGGCCTATTTCATTGTTAAATACTGATTATAAGATTTTTACTAAGGTATTGGCAAATAGACTAATGAAGGTAATGCAGCAAATGATACATCATGATCAAACTGGTTTTATAAGTGGCAGACAAATGAAAACTAATGTGAGACATATTGTTAATGTTTTGGAATACTTAGAAAGGAACAACCAGGTCCCTGCGGGCATAATATTTTTAGACGCCAAAAAAGCATTTGATCGGCTCAATTGGCAGTTTTTATTAAAATTAATTGAAAAATTGCAGTTTGGAGATACTTTTATACAGTCAATTAAGGCAATATACCAGAAACAAACAGTGCAAATAATAGTTAATGGAGGCGTAACGGAAAATTTTTCAATAGAAAAAGGTATTCGGCAAGGATGTCCTTTGTCTCCATTATTATTTATTTTGTCACTGGAAATATTGCTGAATAATATACGAGATTCGGATGCAATAAAGGGAATACAGATTAGGCAACAAGAATATAAATTACGTGCATTCGCAGATGACTTGGTTGTTACCTTAATTCAACCATCACAATCTGTTAAAATATTAATGGACATAATTAAAGAATATGGATCAATATCTGGCTTTAAAATAAATGCAGCCAAAACGAAGATAATAGCCAAAAATATGACTGTTACACAAAAACAAGAAATGGAAAATCAAACAGGATTTGAAATAGTTAAAAAGGTCAAATATTTAGGTATAAATATCCTGACAAGTAATTCCAAATTATACCATCACAATTATGAATTATTGTGGCAAAAGATGCAAACGGAGATTCAGAATTGGCGAAAGTTACAGTTGTCACTGTTAGGTAGGATAGCTGCCATAAAAATGAATCTTTTACCGAGGTTTTTGTTCCTTTTTCAAACAATACCAATACTAGAAACTGATAAATTAATCAAAGAATGGCAAAAAGGCCTAAATACGTTTGTCTGGGCAGGGAAAAAACCTCGAGTTAAACAGAGAATAATGCAAGATTCTCGAGAAAGAGGAGGACTTAAAATGCCCAATTTAGGGCTATATTATGAGGCAGCTGTACTATCATTACTTAGTGATTGGATCAATTTAACAGAGGATAGGAAATTGAATGTGGAAGGGTATGGTCTGGTTTTTGGCTGGCATGCATATTTATTGTATGATAAAAAGGTAGATAATACATTTAAAAGCCATATATTGAGAAGTTCTTTGTTACGTGTATGGAAAAAGTATAGTTATAAATTAAATGATAAAATTCCAATTTGGGCGATACCTAGACATATGATTGAAAATATTAATATAGAACAAAAGCAAGATGGGATTTCTTATGAGCAACTTTTGGTCAAGGAAGGATATGGGTATCAATTAAAAACTATTCAACAATTAAAAGAACAAGGAATAATTAAAACTTGGTTTCAATATGGCCAGCTACAGGCCAGATGGAAAGAGGACCAAAAGAAGGGTATTTTGCAACATGAAGAGAATTTGATTAAGCAGATAAGAGATCAGAGCCAAATGCATATAAAAAGGTCATATAATGTATTACTGGAAATAGATTCTGAGACAGAATTAGTTAAGGACTGTATGATAAAGTGGGCACAAAAATAGGGGAAACAATAACGTTGGACACATGGGAAATTATATGGGTTAGAAATGTAAAATTTACACAGGCTCAAAATTTGAGAGAAAATTTTTACAAAATGTTTTATAGATGGCATCTAGACCCCAAAAAATTAGCTTGTATGTATCCGAATATTCAGCCCAAATGTTGGAGATGTGGATGCAGGATGCCACTTATTATCATATATGGTGGACTTGTAATAGAATTAAGGCATTCTGGATAAAAATTTGGTGGGTAATCCAAAATATATTAAAGAAAAAGATTAAATTTACGCCACAGTTTTTTTTGTTAGGTATTATAACAGATTGTACAGGAATTGAAATAAAGTTGATTTTAAATTTAATAACAGCGGCAAGATTACTGGTGGCACAATATTGGAAGAAACAGGATGTACCTACAATTCAAGAATGGACATTAAAAGTAGTGCATTTGGCAGAAATGGCGAAGATTTCCGCATATCTTAAAGACTATTCAAATGAAAGATATATAAAGGAGTGGAAAAGTTGGATAGATTATATTCAGAACAAATATTGTAACAAGAAATTTCAATTACCTTATGAATGAAATACTTTGTAGAAATAGTCATATTAATTAGAATATTGTTGTTTTATTATTAGGAGTTAAAGTTCAAGGTTAATGATGTGTTATTATATTGTTAGATAATTTTAGTTTGGTGTTTGTACTTGTAGTACCCTGAGCTAATCCTGGGAAGTCAGGGGGGGGGAGGGATGGGGGGGAGGGGGAGGGTTGGGAAGGGAGGGAGGGGGGGGGGGGGAGGGGGGAAAATTAATTTTGTAATTTGTAAAACTTTTTAATTAAAAAAAAACATCAGGAATGAATGCATTGAGCTCTTCAACATAAACAGTTCCTTTTCCTATGACCTTACAAGGATGATTGGAAAAAGAATAAAGTTCACATAGTTCAGGTTCAGGCTCGTGCATCTCTGTGAAAAGTTTCTTTCTGTAAGTAACATGCAATGCTGCACCACTGTCCAAAGTCCACAAAAGTCATCTGTCGTACTCTGGATGAGGTTGTGGATTGTTGCTTAAAGCCAGTGTGGCAAGTGGAGCTTGTGGATCATGCCTTGGACCACGATGACCTTGTCTTCCACTTCTGCCTCTGCCTCTGCCTCCTGAGTCTGTTCCTCTGGGCTGGTATGAGATGGGAGCTGGAACTCGTTGGGGACAATCCCGGGTGGCATGTCCCACATGATTGCAGATGTAGC
Organism: Ptyas mucosa; assembly: GCA_012654045.1. NCBI lineage: Eukaryota > Metazoa > Chordata > Lepidosauria > Squamata > Colubridae > Ptyas > Ptyas mucosa. Next base: position 29,254,000 of record WNWU01013815.1, on the reverse strand, counting down.
ATCTTGGCATCCTTGGGACGTAGGCCCTTCCTCGGAAGGGACGCCTCGCTGGAGCTCTTGCTGTGGGTGGTCCTCTCAAATGTGGCGTGGCTAGCATGAGTGCTTCTTCTTCAGTTAAAAGTCTGCACACATAGTCCACTGTGCATTGAGCAATAGGCACTTGGTTAATTTTTGTAATGGCATCTTTCCATTCATAATTCAATGAGTTAATGATAATGCTGATCATTTGAATATCATCAATAAGATAGCCTCTTTCTCTCAATTCTTTTCTCATTCCTTTCAGTTTGGTCAAATGTCCTCCAATTTGTTCACCAGGTTTCAATGTCGAACCATGGAACTGAGACATGAGCAAACATGAAGATTCAATTGAAATAGGCCTGTAGCAATTTTCCAATTGGACCCAAATTTGTTGGGCTGTTGCATCAGGTGGAAAAATAACCTGCAGTTCAGTATCCATGGACATCAACAATGTTGTGCAAGCTTTAGTCTCTAAGTCTCTTATTGCAGGAGTCCATGGGTGGGCAGGAGGATTAAAAACCATACAGTGGGTACCTTCTCTGCGAAGCAATAGTGTAACCTCACTGACCCAGGCTTTGTAATTCTGTCCCGATATCTTTAATTTTGACTCACCAGCCAGTGGGGCAATAGAAGATGCCTGTTGAGGAATATGCATTTGAAAAGCTGGCTGTGCCAGTAAAAATGCTTGCTGAGGACCAAAAAATGGCCTTGGTTGTGCCACTGAAGGTGGACCAGGAGCTGGTCCTGGTTGTCCATACATTTTGCAATGATGTATCTTCTTTTCTATTTTCTTTAAAGACAAAAGTCAATTCTTTTTCCATATATTGTATAAAGTCTTTCTCATTTAGTAAACTTTGATTTAATGTCCATCTCATTCTTTTTCTTTGTCCTTTCCATATCATCATTATTGGTGATAAAAAGCACACCATATGTATTAATAAATCATTAAATACTTGTAACAGTGTATTGCTTAGTACATCTTGCAACTTTTTATATAATTCTGCTGGTAGTCCACCCAGGGTTTTTCCATTCTTCTGCTTTTTAATTCCCTCCATCAATTCCATCATCGATAGTCTTTCTCTTTTTTAAATTTAAAAAAGCATTAGAAGAAAAAAAAAGAAAATAAAAATTCTTCTCCACTTCTATCTCCTTCCCTTTCGACTCTTCTCCTCCCTTCTCCACCCCTCCCCTCTCTCCTTTCTCCTCTCTACCCTTACTCTTTCTTCCCTCCTTTCCCCTTCCACTCCATTCCATTTCCCTCTCTTTTCGTTGTTGCATATAATATTCCCAATACCTATAGAATATGGTGTATTTTCCAATTAATATCTCTTTCAACTATAACCATACAGCTTCTTTAAATTACATTCAAAAGTCAAAGAAACAGACTTAATCACTTACACATATATTGTTAATAATAATCATCATAATTATACTCTCATAATATTAATTAATCTTCATGTTAATAATTTTATACACATCATCATTCTAGTCACATATATATATGCAATTGCAATATTATTCTTTTAATACTAACATCACTTCATTAATCAAACAGCATACCATTTAAATATCAGTTTCTTACATACTCACATTTCAAGCTTACCACTATTTTCATTCTTTGTGTCTATTTTTCATATTTCTTTTCCTAACTTATTTGACTTTGTGATACATTGCTTTACACCCTTCCATTCTAAACTTCCACTAATCTTTTTCTTTTTCCCCTCCATATATTATATTCAAAGACATGATACTCTGTTTTATCATTCATATTCCCATTCTCTAACTCTTCCTTTCTATATATTTTAAAATTTATTTAATACACATAAACATATTTACTTTCACTTTACCTACACAGTCATATTTTATACACTTTTAATAATCCCATCATTCAGCCATATCATTCTAATATTAATACAATTACCATATAATCATGACATATCTTTAACTCTTTTACTCCTCTTATCCACATCCCTTCCTTTAATCCTACCTTTTTTTTAACTTGTCACCTCTGTTTTCCTCTTAAGTCTTTCATTCCATCTACTTCGAGATTTATATTCTGAATCCATAATTTAATTTTTCCTCCTTGCCCTGTCTTTCCCCACTGTTTAATTTGAGAGCTTTCTGTTCTAAATCCTATCATTTCCCCCCATGTCTCTTCTTGTTCCTCCCATTTCTTTTTTAAATCTTTTAAAGTGTTTTTCCCTGTTTTAATTCCTCAATTCTTATTAATTTTAATAGTGTCTCCTTGTTATCTTCTGTTTGCTGGTTTCTCAGTTCTAATTCTCCTTCTATTCCACTTGATAATTCTATTTTTCCTTGTCCTGATCTTCATCTCTTATATACAATTTTCAAGTCTTCTATCTATATGATCCAATATTTCCACCATGTCTTTGTGCAGTTCCAGGATAAGGTCCTTAATATCTTTGTTATTTTGAGTTATTAAGGTCTCCTCAATCATCTGTTCAGAAACCAGATTTCCTAATCAAGTTTAAATGTCTCATCAATATACAGTCAAATCAGTTAGTTACTTCAGGGATCCTCCACTCCTCAAGTTGTTTTTGTATATTCAATAGTATTTAGGGGTCCAGACATCAATTCTTTTTTATATATATATTCCAGTCTCCAGTGGTTAGAAAGTAAATATATATCATTCAACAGTTTTTTCCCTCTATTTCAATATTTGCTCCCGAATCACAAAAATTTACTATCATCAGCAGATGGTGCTCTTTACTTCACTTTGCTTCCTCTCTGCTTTTATTGTGACTGTTGCTGTTCTACTTTATTTTGACACACCCAGTTTATTTCTCTTGCTTAGTTTATCTTATAGCTCCGTTTATTTGAAGAAAAGGTAGGTTTATAGTTCCAGCATCTTAATATGCCTTCTTAATATCATGGCTTTAATTTTGGGGATTCCATTTCCCACTTAATTTTCTTTTTAAACAGATAGTTACTTCTTTAAATTTCCAATATGCTTTTTCCCACAATAGTTGCATGCCACTGTAGCAAATTGTTCTAAAAGGTATTCCCCTTAAATTTTTTGTGGGGCCCAACTTCAGCTGTAAATATTTTCTTACCCAGATGACACACCATTCAGCATTTCTCTACTACTGCACAAACTTATGGTTCTGGCTGTTCCTTGGCTTCATGGCAGCCATTTTGACTGCCGCTGCTGCTAGACTTCGGATGAGGGGGTTTTCCAAGTCAGGGAGGGGAGATGTGGCTCCCCTCGACCTGCGCGGTGGTCCCCCTTTGCTTCATCACCCCTCCAAGCTGGCTGTGGCTTCTAGTGAAGCCCCCGACGGAGAGCTCAGAACGGACACACAGAGGTTGCAGATCTTGCACTGAAAGCGCCGTAAGTTCAACTGGAACCAACTTCTTCCCTGGTCCAACATCTTAAAGCCACAGGATATGAAATTGACTTTAAAAAGACCAGAACTATCACCAAAACTGAACACTTTAACAACAGAATAATCAGAGAAGCCATCAAGATAGAAAAACGCCCACACAGCATGAATAAATGAGATGATACCTCCCGCCTACCAGCCATTTGGAAACCCGCCTTTATTGACAAACAAGTCCCTAACACAAAAAATGACACCAGACCCACACTCACGAAAACCACACAGGATGTCACCACCACACATCAACGCAAAAAGCAAACACAAACCCACACCGATGATGAGACACAATCACAAACCAGAAGCCAGACCACAGCTGCATCATTGGCCACTTTAAACGCCTCCAATCCATACATGAAGCAAACTGACACCCACCATGAAGATGTGGCACGATCACGAACGCAAAGCCAAACAACAGCAACGCAGCTCACCAGCTCAAATCCCCCTGCAACTCAGACTAACCCGAGCCCAACCAAGCCCCCACCCAAACAGAACACACCCCCAGCCAATCAGAGCATAGCCAACCCCCCATCCAATCAGAGCGCAGCCAAGCCCCCAACCAATCAGAACACACGACCACCCAATCAGAACACAGCCAGGCTCCCACCGAATCAGTTCACACCCCCACTGGCAGTTAAAAGGAAGAAACAGCTGCGATCACACATTGCTCCTAGAAGCACGCAGCCGAGAATGCCAGCCTGAAGATGATGAATGAGACTTCGTCGAAACGTTGCCAAGACACTTCCAATTTTATGCGGGAGAAAACCCGAATACGGCAAGACCTACATACAAACACCCACGAAAACCTCAGAAAACACACACACACACACACACACACACACACACACATATATATATATAAATACACACACACACACACACACACACACATATATTCGTTTTTTCTTTCTTTTTCATAGGTTTTATGTGTATTTCTCTTTAGCCAGGTTCTTCCTACATAAACCAAGATTTTATGCAGCCCTAGTTCAGTGAAATCACAATCCACTAGTTTCTAGGCTTTTTTTTCTTCTGGCAGCCAGCAGACCCTTTCAATATATATATAAATTCGAGTATTGTGAAAATAATACTTATAGACATTTATATAAATATATAGTGGTAACGAATAATTAGAGCTGAGGATTAAGATAGGGGATTAAGGTATAAAGGTATAAAGAAGAGTTAAGAGAACAAACAACGTTGTATTCAAGGTAATGCCAAGATTGGTTATAAAGGGAATTGAGTAGATTTGAATTAAGTTGAGAATTAATTAAAAGAGTACTGTAAACTTGAGTAATATGACAAGCACTGCAACAACAATATTGAGAGCTGGAAAGAAAACAACATCAAGGCCATCACATATACCCGCATCTGCATCAGGTCAGAGAACAATAGAAGGAATGCTGGGGACAGAAAAACAGAGCGTAATATCAAACATGCAAACCATGCAGACAACATTATTGGCCATTCAGGAAACAATGGTGAAGATGCAGGAAACAATGTCTAAAAATCATATAGAATTGAAAGGAGATATGAATAAATTGGACAATAAGATAGAGACAATACAACAAACAATTGAGAAAAACGAAGAAAGAATAAAGACAGTGGAAGTGAGGTCAGAACAAATGGAAAAAAAGTGGACGTAGTAGACAAAAAATTGATGGCGATGAACAAGGGACTCGGAAAATCAATTATCCATCTGGAAATGGAGACAGCTGCATTCTATCTAAGATTCCAGAATGTAATGGAAGAAAAGGAAGAAGACTTGGGCACTATTATGGCAGGGTTGATAGCAGAAGCGTTACGAAGGGATAGGCAAGAAATATTATTGGAGATCAACGACGCGTACCAAATTCACACAAACTATGCTAGGTGCAATAGACTGCCATGAGAAGTTCATATAAGGTTTGTGAGAATGAAAGTCAGAGACATAATTTATAAGATTACGAGAGATAACCCAATGATTTATAAGGATAAAGAAATACAAACACTAAAACAAGTCCCGAAAAAAGTAAGAGAACAGAGAAGAGACTATAGGTTGCTCGCTGCACAGCTGATTAAAAGAAATATACTGTTTAGATGGTTAATCCCAGAAGGGATGTTGGTATCATGGCAGGAGAGAAAGATCAAGATAGACAATCTAGACAAGGCACAAGAACTCTATGATCAGCTGGAGGGGGTAGAAGAAGAGAGCAGCAGCGAAGAGGAATTAGAATCTAGAAGTCAGGAAGACCAGCAACGGGAGCTAAAAGAAATAGAACTAGAGATAGAAAGCACGGAAGAAAAGGGACAAAGGGAAGGAGAAGGAGAGGGTTTGAGAACATGACTACAAAGAAATGTTAGAATCAATAGAAGACAGAAACCAATATATAAGTAGAACAATAGAAGAAGAAATTAGGCTAATATCGATTAATGTTAATGGATTAATTGCTCCTGCTAAAAGAAAACAAATACTAACAAAATTAGCAAAACAAGGTATAGATATAGTGTGCCTATAAGAGGTACATATAAAAGAGCAGCATAGAAAATGTTTGGAATTCCCGAAATTAGGAACACTATACACAGCATTAGCGGAACAAAAACAGAGAGGAATAGTGGTATATATCAGGGAGGGAATAAAGGCTAAATTAAAATATCAAGATATAGATGGAAGAGTTTTAATGCTAGAACTACAAATTGGGCAGAAATCGTGGTTGTTGGTGACAATTTGCGCCCCAAATGAGAATCAAAAAGAATTTTACAGCAAATTACACGAAAAACTTATAGCAATGGAACAGGGAAATATTTGCATGGTAGGAGACTACAATATGGTGGTGAATGAAAAAAAGGACTATGTTAGCAGTATGAAAAATAAAAAGAAACGAAAAATACTACCAGGATCATTCTTTGATATGGTACATGAACTCAATTTATTCGATCAGTGGAGGGAATTGAATAAAAAAAAAAGGGAATACACTTTTTTCTCGAAACCACATAAATCCTGGTCCCAATTAGATATGGCATGGATGAATGGAGAAGTAGGAAAGGATATAGAAACAATAGAAATAATGCCAAATACGTGGGCTGACCATAACCCCTTAAAAATACTTTGGAAAGGACAGAAAAAGTTAGGAGAAGGTGGACACTGAATCTCCAAATTTTAAAGGAAAAAGAATTTATTTTAAAGATTAAAAAAGAAATGGAATTATTTTTTACAGAAAATACAAAACAACCAACATCATTACAAATTATATAGGATATGGCTAAAGCGTACCTAAGGGGTATAGCGATAGTTTATATAGCAAAAAAAAAAAAAGAAGAAGAAGAAGGAGAAAAAGCGAATGCAAAATACACTGCAGGAGGAGATTTAAAAATTGGAATCTAAATTACAAAGGGAGCCCCAGGATGAAAAAAATTAAAGGGAAAATGGTTCTGGCTAAACATAAACTAAATATAGTGGAGCAAGAGGAAAGGGCAAGGGAATTGAAAGCGGTAAAACCAAATTTTTTTGAACATGCAAACAAGCCCAGGAGGTGGCTAGCCTATAAATTAAAAAAAGGATAGGGAAAAAAGATTGATTCAGGAATTACAGGATGAAAATGGAGAGTTACATTACAAAATGGAGAAAAAAATAATAATCAAGAATTACTTTGAGGTGCTATACAAAAAAGAAGAAATAGATGAGGAGAACATAAAACAATACTTAAAGGTTAATCGTTGCCGAAACTAAAAGAAGAGCAGAGGAAAATATTAAATAAAGAGATAACAGGCACAGAATTAAGAAAAACAATGCAAAAACAAAAAAGTAATAAAACCCCGGAGCCAGACAGACTTCCAGGGGCGGTATATAAGAGTTTGTATGAGGATTTTGAAATGATACTACTGGTATTGTATAATGATATATTGGAGAAGGCCAAATTACCAGACTCCTGGACTGAAGCTTATATATCCCTTATTCTAAAAGAAGGTACAGACCCCACACAAATAAAAAATTACAGGCCAATCTCGCTGTTGAACACAGATTACAAAATTTATACTACTATAATTGCGGAAAGGTTGAAATGTTAATATTAAATGAAATAATACATTCGGACCAAAATGGTTTTCTACCTACAAGGCAAATTAGGAACAATATAAGAACAGTGTTAAATGTCTTAGAGTACTATGAAGCACATCCTGAAAAACAGGTGGCACTAATATTTTTAGATGCCCAGATAGCATTTGATAATCTTAATTGGCAGTTTTTGTTCCAACAGATCAAAGATATAAGATTTGGAGGGAAGTTCGAGAAAATAATAAAGGTGATATACACGACAGAAAAAGCTAGAGTGATAATTAATGGGGGTAACACAGAGAAATTCAAAATAAACAAAGGAGTAAGACAGGGATGCCCAATGTCACCTCTGCTTTTCATCTTGACATTAGAAGTGCTGCTAACCCAAATTAGATACAGTGGAGAGATTATTTATTTTTATTTATTTATTTTATTTTTTTGATTTATATGCCGCCCTTCTCCGGAGACTCAGGGCGGCTTACAATGTGCTAAGCAATAGCCTTCATACTTTTGTATATTTATACAAAGTCAGCTTATTGCCCCCACAAACTGGGTCCTCATTTTACCCACCATAGAAAGGATGGAAGGCTGAGTCAACCTTGAGCCTGGTGAGAATTGAACATTTTATCACATGTAGTGACAATGCCCCAAAGCAAAGAAATATTGGGAACAGATAAGGAGATGGTTACAGGAGATAACAGGAGAACAAATTGAATTTAAACCTGAATTATTTTTATTAGGAATAATTAATCAAAAGATAAAGAAGCAACTCCAACATATCATTTTACATATAGTAACAGCAGCACGAATTGTTTATGCCCAATGTTGGAAACTTGAAAATATACCAGGGAACGAGAGGATTATTCATAAGATATTAGAATATGCTGAGATGTATAAACTCACATTAGAAATAAAAGGCAAAGAAGAAACAGAATTTTCCAAGGTTTGGGATAAGTGGTATAAGAGGTTAGAACAGAGAAACAAAAATGTATAGAAATAAATGTAGATAACTGTAAGAGACACATGACACAGTTCTGTTAAAAAATGCTTATTGTTATGTAAATTGGAAAAATGGAAAATAAAAATTAAAAAAAAGAATAATGTTGGGCTCTTTGGAAGCAGCATTGGCTTGTTCTAAGGCTTTAGCAATGTCCGCTCTTTCAAGTCTTAGTAGAAGCCCCATCCCATCTCTTCATGTTTCCCCCCAAATCTCTGAGCATTTGCCACACTTGCACATGCTCATCTCCATTCACCACTCTCTGCTCTGGGTTGCTCCACAAATCCCTATTCCTATTGTCTTCCCACTTTGTTTTCCATCTTTCTTTTATCACTCACACTTCCCACACATTCTTTACTTTACATTCCTCCCCAACTTTTCTTTTCTTTTTTTAATTGAATTTTTTTTATTAAATACATATTAAAACATTGGACACAGTGTAACCTTCCTGGCATTGGGCCAAGAGGGGGGGTTCCCCTCATAGAGATGTGCCCGCCAGGTTTCCATGCATTCCATCAGCCAAGGGCCCAGGGCAGGGGTGGGGGGGTGGCGGTCATTATAAAGGAAAGTCTGGATCCGAGGGAGGCCATTGTACCTCAGATAGCCGGATGTGAGTGTCTCCTAGTGAAGTGGGGCCATGGAATGCAGGTGGGCTTGCTGATCACGTACCTGGCTCCCTGCCACGTGACAGCAGCCCTGCCCGAGCTTCTCAACGTTATTGCCGGGGTGGCGGTCGATACCCCCAGACTTTTGGTCATGGGGGATTTCAACCTGCCGTCTGTCGGTGAGGCGTCTGGGGTGGCTCGGGAGTTTATGGCTTCCATGACAGCCATGGACCTGACACAATTAATTCTTGGCCCTACTCATGTGGGAGGACACACTCTGGACTTGGTTTTTGTCTCTGGTCAGTGGCTGAGTGGTCTGGATATAGGGGATATAGTTACCGAACCCCTGTCATGGACAGACCATTCTCTCCTGAGGCTGGACTTTTTGACCGCTGCACCCCACCGCAGGGAGGTGGAACCGACTAGGTGGTTCCGCCCCAGGCGCCTGATGGACCCTGATAGGTTCCAGAGGGAGCTTGGACCAGTTCCTGAAACTCTGGCTCATGACTCGACTGAAGACCTGGTGGCCGTCTGGGATAGGGCGGCCGCTGGTGCTTTGGACCGAGTCGTGCCTTTGCAGCCTCTGACCCAGCGCCGAGCCTGCCCGGCTCCTTGGTTTTCCGAGGAGCTGAGGGAGATGAAGCACCGGAAAAGACGCCTAGAGAGGAGTTGGAGGGCTAGTCGCTCCGAATCCGACCGAACACTAATTAGGTCTCATATTAAGACTTATTTAGTGGCGATAAAAGCGGCAAAGTGTAATTACTTTTCCGCTCTTATTGCATCGGCAGATAATCGCCCAGCCGCCTTGTTTAGGGTGACTCGCTCCCTCCTACATCAGGGAGCACGGGAGGACCCCTTGCAAGGGCAGGCTGAGGATTTTGCACAGTATCTGCACGATAAAATCGCTCAGATTCGGGAAGGCTTGGACTCTGACTGGGTAGATCCCGGCGGGATGACTGAGGCTGGTCTTGAGAATGTTATCTGGGATGAGTTCGACCCTGTGACTCCTGAGGACATGGACAGGATCCTGGGGAGGTTAAACGCAACCACATGTTTATTGGACCCGTGTCCCTCCTGGCTGGTACTGGCCACCCGGGAGGTAACACGAGGCTGGCTCCAGAGGATTATAAATGCTTCTTTGAGAGAGGGTTTCTTGCCTCCCGCCTTGAAAGAGGCGGTGGTGAGGCCCCTCCTCAAGAAGCCTTCCCTGGACCCAGCTGTTTTGGCAAACTACCGTCCGGTCTCCAACCTTCGCTTTATTGCGAAGGTTGTCGAGAGAGTGGTTGCGCGCCAGCTCCCACAGTACCTGGATGAAACCGTCTATCTAGATCCGTGCCAGTCCAGCTTCAGGCCTGGGTACAGCACGGAGACAGCATTGGTCGCATTGGTGGATGATCTCTGGAGGGCCCGGGACAGGGGTTGTTCCTCTGTTCTGGTCCTGTTAGATCTCTCAGCGGCTTTTGATACCATCGACCATGGTATCATGCTGCACCGGTTGGGGGGATTGGGGGTGGGAGGCACCGTGCTGCGGTGGTTCTCCTCCTATCTCTCTGACCGGTCGCAGTCTGTGTTGGCAGGGAGGCAGAGGTCGACCTCGAGGCGCCTTGCTTGCGGGGTGCCAGAAGGGTCGGTCCTCTCGCCGCTCCTGTTCAACATTTATGTGAAGCCGCTGGGTGAGATCATCCGTGGTTTTGGGGTGCGATGTCATCTGTACGCTGATGATACTCAGCTGTACATTTCCACCCCAGACCACCCCAATGATGCCCTCGAAGTGATGTCCCAGTGTCTGGAGGCCCTGCGGGTCTGGATGGGGAGGAACAGGCTTCGACTCAACCCTTCCAAGACTGAGTGGCTGTGGATACCGGCGTCCCAATATAGCCAGCTGATGCCATCGCTGGCTATTGGGGGCGAGTTATTGGCCCCTACAGAGGGAGCTCGCAACTTGGGCATCCTCCTGGACACACGGCTGTCTTTAGAAGAGCACATGACGGCCGTGGCCAGGAGGGCTTTTTATCAGGTTCGCCTGATACGCCAGTTGCGCCCCTTTCTGGATCGGGACTCCTTATGTACGGTCACTCATGCCCTCATTACATCTCGCCTGGACTACTGCAACACTCTCTACATGGGGCTCCCCTTGAGGAGCACCCGGAGGCTCCAACTGGTTCAGAATGCGGCCGCACAGGTGATTATGGGAGCGACGGGGCGCTCCCATGTAACGCCTCTCCTGCGCGAGCTGCATTGGCTCCCGTTGGTCTTCCGGGTGCGCTTTAAGGTATTGGTTCTCACCTTTAAAGCGCTCCATGGCTTAGGGCCAGGGTACTTATGAGACCGCCTGCTGCTACTGATAACCTCCCACCGGCCAATACGCTCTCACAGAGAGGGCCTCCTCAGGGTGCCGTCAGTCAAGCAATGTCGGCTGGCGGCCCCCAGGGGGAGAGCCTTCTCTGTAGGGGCACCCGCCCTATGGAATGAGCTACCTCCTGGAACAAGACTGATCCCGGACCTTCGTACCTTCCGCAAAGCCTGGAAGACTTACTTATTCCAGCAAGCCGGCCTAGCTTAAATGGTTTTAAATTGGGATTTTGAATTTTATAGACTTGGGGTTTTAAATTGGGAGGCCGATCGATTTAATATCTTTTAATTTATCTTAATTTTTGTATTGTATGTATTTTAATTCTGGCTGTCCACCGCCCTTTTTTTATTTATTTTTTAATTTATTTTTAGATTTCTATACCGCCCTTCTCCCTGGGGACTCAGGGCGGTGTACAGCCAAGTAAAAACACATAATATAAACAATTAAAAACCAATTAAAAAGAATATCTAAATTTGGCCCAGAAATTTAAAAAACACCCCGCTTTAAAATCATTTAAAAGGCTTCGCTTAGGCCAGCCCGGCTTGTTGGAAGAAAAATGTTTTAAGGGCCCGGCGGAAGGCACGGAGGTCATGGATTTTTCTTATCTCAGGGGGAAGCTGATTCCAGAGGGTAGGAGCTCCCACAGAGAAGGCCCTCCCCCTGGGGGTCACCTGAGTCCCTTCTGGGAGAAGGGCGGGATACAAATTAAATTATTATTATTATTTATTATTATTATTATTATTATTATTATTATTATTATTATTATTATTATTATCTTTGCCATACATACTAAAATAAACAATAGGTATCGTATATACCTTACTACTTATATACATTAGGTCTATTCAGTATTTACATATATAAAGATATCATTTTTCTATCTATATTACTTATACATTTGTCTTACCCTCTTTCATTCTATTGCAATTACATACATAACCTTAATTCTCCATTCTATAAATTTTAGTCAGTTCATATTTTTCATCCCTCCTTTCTGTTCCCACCATTGATAAAATTTGTTCCATATCTTATAGTAATCTGACTCGCCTTTATTTTTCAGTTCCAATGTTAATCTGTCCATTTCCGCGCCTGTCAAAAATTTTTTGATCACTTTTTTTTAAAATTAAATTTATATACTGCCCTATTCCCGAAGGACTCAGGGTGGTGAACAGTTAAATGATAAATACATGTGATACAGATATTTAAAAAACCATTAAAATACAGTTAAATAATTTGGCCTAGAAATAGAATTAAATTAAAACATCTCAAATTTATAGGGCAGATTCAATTTAAAAATTTAAAAGCAGTTTTAAAAAGAGGTTAGGCCAGGCCGGCCTGTTGGAATAGAAATGTTTTGAGGGCACGGCGGAAAGCACGAAGATCCAGGATTGTCCGTATCTCCGGGGGCAGCTCGTTCCAGATGGTGGGTGCTCCCACAGAGAAGGTTCTCCCCCTGGGGGCCGCCAGTCGACATTGTTTGACCGACGGCACCCTGAGAAGCCCCTCTCTATGGGAGTGTACTGGTCGGTAGGAGGCTATTGGTGGCAGAAGGCGGTCTCGTAGATACCCCGGTCCTAAGCAATGGAGTGCTCTAAAGGTGGTAACCGAAACCTCGAAGTGCACCCAGAAGGTCACAGGGAGCCAGTGCAGCTCGCGCAGGAGGGGTGTCACATTGAAATGCCACGTTGCTCCCATAACGACCCCCACGGCTGCATTCTGGACCAACTGGAGCCTCCGGGTGCTCCTCAAGGGGAGCCCCATGTAGAGAGCATTGCAGTAGTCCAGGCGGGAAGTGATGAGGGCATGAGTGACTGTATTTAATGAGTCCTGATCCAGAAAGGGACGCAACTGGCGTATCAGGCGAACCTGATAAAAAGCTCTCCTGGCCACAGCCGTCAAGTGTTCTTCTAAAGACAGTTGTGAGTCCAGGAGGACACCTAAATTGCGAGCCCTCTCCGTGGGGGCCAATGATTCGCCCCCAATAGTCAGTGATGGTACCAACTGACTATATCGGGATGTTGGAAACCACAGCTGCTCAGTCTTAGATGGGTTTAGCCTGAGTCTGTTCCTCCCCATCCAGATCCGTACAGCCTCCAGGCACCGGGACATCACTTCAAGGGCATCATTGGGGTGGTTCGGGGTGGAGATGTACAGCTGGGTGTCATCAGCATACTGGTGGTACTTCACCCCAAAACCATGGATGATCTCGCCCAGTGGCTTCACATAAATGTTGAACAGGAGGGGCAATAGAACCGACCCTTGTGGCACCCCACAAACAAGGGGCCTCGGGGTTGATCTCTGCCCCCCTGCCAACACAGACTGCAACTGGTCAGAGAGAAAGGAGGAGAACCACCACAATACGGTGCCCCCCACTCCTAACTCAGCATGATACCATGGTCGATGGTATCAAAAGCTGCTGAGAGACCTAATAGGACTAGGACCGAGGAACAACCCCTGTCCCGAGCCCTCCAGAGATCATCAACCAATGCGACCAATGCCGTTTCCGTGCTGTACCCAGGCCTGAAGCCCGACTGGAATGGATCCAGATAAGCCGATTCATCCAGGTACTGAGGAAGCTGCCGTGCCACCACATTCTCAACAACTTTCGCAACAAAGCGAAGGTTGGAGACTGGACGGTAGTTAGCCAATACTGCCGGGTCCAGGGAAGGCTTCTTGAGGAGAGGTTTCACCACCGCCTCTTTCAAGGTGGCAGGAAAGACACGCTCACTCAGAGAAGCATTTATAATCCCCTGGAGCCAGCCTCGTGTAACCTCCCGAGAGGCCAGCACCAACCAGGAGGGACATGGGTCCAATAAACATGTGGTAGCATTCAGCCTCCCCAGTATCCTGTCCATGTTTTTGGAAGTTACAGAATCAAACTCTTCCCAGATAATATTCTCAAGACCTGCCTCCATCCTTCTTCCTGAATCTACCATGTCAGAGTCCATGTGTTCCCGAATCTGAGCGATTTTATCATACAGATACTGTACAAAATCCTCGGCTCCACCCTCCAAGGGGTCCTCCCGCACTTCCTGAAGGAGCAGGGAGCGGGTCACCCTAAACAGGGCAGCTGGACGGTTATTTGATGACGCAATAAGAGCGGAAAAATTGTTACATTTTGCCGCTTTTATCTCCACTAGGTAAGTCTTAATGTGAGACCTTACCAGTGTTCGGTCAGATTCAGATCGGCTGGCCCTCCAATCACTCTCCAGGCGTCTTTTCTGATGCTTCATCTCCCTCAGCTCCTCGGAGAACCAAGGAGCCAAGCGAGATCGGCGTCAAGTCAGAGGCCGCAAAGGCACGACCCGATCCAACACTCCAGCAGCCGCCCGATCCCAGGAGGACACCAGGACCTCGGCCAAGCCATGAGCCAGAGCCTCAGGAAATGGCCCAAGCTCCGTCTGGAAGCGCTCCGGGTCCATCAGGTGCCTGGGGTGGAACCATTTCATTGGTTCCACCTCCCTGCGATGGGGTGTAGCAGTTCGAAGGTCAAAGCGAAGGAAGGAATGATCTGACCATGACAAGGGTTCAGTCACTATATCCCTGATATCCAGATCATTCAGACACTGACCAGAGACAAAAATCAAGTCCAGAGTGTTTCCCTCCGTGTGAGTGGGGTCATGCACTAATTGGGTCAGATCCATAGCCATCATGGAAGCCATGAACTCCTGTGCTGTCTCAGATGCTTCACCGATGGATGGCAGGTTGAAGTCCCCCATGACCATAAGCCTCGGGGTGTCAACCGCCACACTGGCTATAACGCTGAGCAGTTCGGGCAGGGCCGCTGCCACGTGGCAGGGAGCCAGGTACGTGATCAGCAAACCCACCTGTACCCTATGACCCCATTTCACCAGGAGGGACTCACATCCAGCTATCTGAGGAACAGTGGCCCCCTTCGGATTAAGATCCTCTTTTATAACCACCCCCCCGCCCCTACCCTGTGACCTCGGCTGATGAAATGCACAGAAGCCAGGAGGGCACATTTTAACGAGGGGGACTCCCCCCTCTTGGCCCAGCCAGGTCTCCGTAATTCCTGCCAGATCCGCTCCCCCTCCTGAACAAGATCACAAATGAGGGGGGCTTTATTTACAATGGATCTGGCATTGCACAACATCAGCCGGAGGTCAAGGCTTCATCTTCTAGGGCAGAGGTTCCCAATCGTTTTGGGTTCGCGGCTCCCATAGCAATCCGACTTGCAACTGCGCGGCTCCCATAAGCAATCCGACTTGCAACTGCGCATGCGCATTAGACGTTAGACCCAGCGGGCGGAATATTTCGCGGCGCCCTTATGACGATGCCGCGGCTCCCCAGGGAGCCGCGGCGCACAGTTTGGGAACCGCTGTTCTAGGGGATTTCTTTATCTTTCCAATTTTGGGCAAAGCTCATTCTTGCTGCTGTTATAATATGTATTAAGTAAATTACCCCTCACATTTTACATTTTTGCCCTATCTTGTCACCATGGTGAAGAGAAGCAGTTGTGAAATGAGTGACATGGTTTTAAGAATGCTTAACGGCATAAGTTGCTAAACGGGCATAAATGTGAGGATGGTCATAAGTGTGAGGACCAGTCAGAAGTTCGAGGACTGGTCACAAGTGTGCGGACCAGTCAAAAATGACTTTTTCAGCCCTCTGAGTAGTCCATGTGCACAAAAGGACTACTCAAAGGGCTGAAAAAAGTGATTTCTGACAGGTCCTTGCACTTTTGACCGGTCTTCGCACTTATGACTGGTCATCATTTATGCCCATTGTAGCATTCTTAAAAACGGTGTCACTCATTTCACAACTGCTTCTCTTCACCATGGTGACAAAATAGGGCCAAAACGTGGCTCAAAAGGCTCAAAAAGTTATTTTTGACTGGTCCTTGCACTTGTGACCAGTCCTCGAACTTACGACTGTCCTCACATTTTATGTTTTTGCCCTATCTTGTCACCATGGTGAAGAGAAGCAGTTGTGAAATGAGTGACATAGTTGCTAAGAATGCTGCATGGGCATAAATGTGAGGACGGTCATAAGTGTGAGGACCAGTCAAAAGTGCGAGGATCTGTCAGAAATGACTTTTTCAGCCCTCTGAGGAGTCCCTATACACATAGCCATGGCCACCCGGTCACATGAACTCCAAGCCACACCCACAAAATAAGCCACGCCCACAGAACCGGTAGTAAAAAAATTTAGAACCCACCCCTGGTTGGGGGTCACCACAACATGAGGAACTGTATTAAAGGGTCGCGGTATTAGGAAGGTTGAGAACCACTGCTCTAGAGGGTTGTGCAATGTAGTGAACTCTGTGTCTTTTGCTATTCTAATGGTGGTGGGTTATGTCCTAAAGGTCATGTCCTGTTCTTAGAATTTGGGTGGGAGAAGGTTATAAATTTTAATCCCATCGCTGGAGGTGAAGGTATTTTGTTTGTGAATAGGCTGGGCCAGTCTTTTTCAATGGGCACAAAATATCCATCTCTAAAGACGTCAGGCATTTGCTGGAGGCTATTAAGAAAGACTGGGGCTGCTTTCTGCCTCTAAGAACACATTTCTCCTTTGTAGAAATATAATATTCTGCCTCTTTTAATATTCCCCAAAATATTTCATTCTCTAGATGAATGAAACTCATCTCCCCTTTTGGGCTATATATATTTACAATCTGATTGGTCTCTGTACTTCCTGTATACCTGGTACATCATGATGGATATTTGCCTGACATTCTTACGTGGGTGTCTGTTGAGATGGGAGGTGATTTTGCAGGGTACAGGGGCAAGGGAAAATACACCGGGAGAGGCAGCAGAGAAGTATTCCCATGATGATTATTGTAGTGGCTCCCAAAAGGAGAGCTTTCAACCCATGAAGGTCTAGCAGCCAGGGCAAAAGTTAAGTAGAGAAGAAATGTATAGTATCCAATTTTCTGTGCCAATTCTTTTTAGATGTTTGATTTAGATGTTTCTGTGAGCTTTCAGACAGATTGAAGCAAGCACATGTCCCAAAATTCTTTGCAGCCATGATTGTGTCTTAGTAAATAAACAAAGGCTGCCCATTTCCAAGGGTTGCTTCCTGAATCTACCTTAGCTCTTAGTTTAGTGCATCCAGGGTGTGTGAGGCCAAATTGAGGTTAGCTAGTGTGCAAGCCCAGGCTATTAATATTTCTGAAATTGCACACAGCAAGACCTGGGACTCCTATTAATGAGACTATCAGTGCAACATATTCTGCCTTACTGGGCAATTGGGCAGCATCATTTGTGAGTCACAATCAGGGCTTGGGATTTAGAAATCTCTTTTCTGCTACCTCTTCAGTGAGGGAATTGCCTGAGAGGATATGCCCCCTCCCCAAGGATTTGGCAGGGAGGTAAGACTGCTTGGGCCTTAGTGCCACAGAACAAAGACCAGC
The DNA here is from genome assembly GCA_012654045.1 of Ptyas mucosa. NCBI lineage: Eukaryota > Metazoa > Chordata > Lepidosauria > Squamata > Colubridae > Ptyas > Ptyas mucosa. The sequence continues at coordinate 29,236,226 of WNWU01013815.1, read as the reverse complement.
CTAGGGGAAGCTTTATGTGGAGGTAGGTGAAGGGGATAGCCTCAGTGTGGTTTTGACTGGTGTGGGTGTGCAGCTACTCCTACAAGACAGATAGTATGAACATTCTTTTTTTAAAATCAATTTTTATTGATTTTTTCCTTTCACACACACACACACGAGTCCGAGAACTTGCTGTGCCAACTACTCCCAAATGCCATCCCTCCATGAATCAATTTAACTGATTACAATGTAAATTAGGCAAGAAAGAAAACCTTACAATGAGTTTCTGCCCTCCCCCCAGTTGTCTTCTGGGGCTTCAAGTCTTTAGTCTCTACTTGTGCATCTCAGGGCCCTTTGTTTCAAGTCTTCCATGTGTGTGTGTGTGTGTGTGTATGTGTAGATATATCTACACACACACACATATTTATATATATACACACACACACACAGACACGCACACACACCCCTGTCTTATATATATCTTTTAAGTACATTTTAAGTATATGTATGTATGTGTGTATGTGTATGTATGTATATATATACATACACATACACAGTATATATGTATGTATATATGTGTGTGTATGTGCATGTGCATGTGCATGTGTATGTGTATATATATATTGGTGTGCAAGCTTCTTTTTCATTTCCACCTGGACAGGTAACCTCTTTTGATCCCAAGCTTTTAGCAGTCTCCCTAAAGGAAACATCAGCAGGACCTTGGAATCAGAGCTTCCCATATTTTCAGGCAAGACTCTGACCCTTGTTCCTGTTACATGTAATGAGATTCCTTCCTTGACTCTCCTATATCTGCAGAGTCACTCTCTCCTGGAGTCCTCTGACCTTGGTAAGGCAGTCTTTCAGCCTTTTCCCCTGGTAAGGTGAATTTTATTTTATTTTATTTTATTTTATTTTATTTTATTTTATTTTAT
>WNWU01013815.1:29173626-29235305 GCA_012654045.1 Ptyas mucosa | reverse complement strand
TTATTTTATTTTATTTTATTTTATTTTATTTTATTTTATTTTATTTTTCATTTCATTTCATTTCATTTTATTTTTATTTTATTTTTTTATATGCTGCCCTTCTCCAGAGACTCAGGGCGGCTTACAATGCGTTAAGCAATAGCCTTCATACTTTTGTATATTTTATACAAAGTCAGCTTATTGCCCCCACAAACCGGGTCCTCATTTTACCCACCATAGAAAGGATGGAAGGCTGAGTCAACCTTGAGCCTGGTGAGAATTGAACTCGCAGTAATTGCAGGCAGCTGGATGTTAAATGCTGCCTTAGTAGGAGGCATTAGCCTCCTACACCATTTAGGCTCCATAAGCCACCCTTGCCTCTGTGCCCCAGTTTCAGACCACAAAGGGGTCTGGGAGGACTCTGACTTTGTTTTCACAGAGATTGAAGAGTGAAAGACTGAAACTTTGCCCAGAGTTTTCAGCCAGTTGCCCAGGTTTGACTCTCTCGCTCACTTTTCTGTTCCACTTTCACACAACCTCTCCCTTTTCCCTAACAGAAAGTCCTGAGCTCTGGCCAAACCCCCATGCTTTCCAGGGTCTGTTGGTTGAACAGATCTTTTTACGGCTAGGAAATGCACAGAGGGAGTAGGATCCAACTGTGATTGGGAGAAGGGTCCTCTAACTCTCACACACAGGCATACACATACATATTTCCCTTGCTTTCCTAGGCTTTAAAAGTTAAAATTTAAAGGTACTCACCTTCTTTCCAAGCAGCCTATTGAGCTCAAGACTCAAAACTCCCTTTACTACCCTTGCTCCAAATGGCCAAAATCTGGGGAAACCCACCCACTCAATGGGTCTGCTGCTGGTAAGGTGGCTTACCTGGGCCAGGGCTGTTGGTCAAGTTAGCTTGGAGTCCCATCCGGGGTGCCAAATTATTGGAATAAAAAATCCATCTGGTTCAGTTCCAAGCCAGGAGACAGGTGCTGGAAATAAAATGGAAGCTGATTGGAAAGAATCAGAGATGGTATTCAGACAGTTTGGACTGATTTGGGCGAACTCGTAGTGGAAATTTTGAGTAATTTGGAGAACTGGCAAATATTACCTCTGGCTGCCCCCCCGCCCGCCCCCCCCTGGTTGCTGCTCGCCCCTACTCACCCTGCCTACCCGCTCACCCCACCTGCTTGCTCGCCCCCACTCGCCCCGCCCATCACTCCCCCCCACGCCCAGTCACTCCTCACCTCCCTGGTATAGCACACTGTGTGGCTCCTCACTTGTGTTGACCGCACAGTCTCTGCGGCTTGCTTGCCTTCCCACGCGGTGCCTGCAGGTCAACTTAGTGGCCATGATCTGCCTGCCTGGATAAGTAAGCCTGCAAGTTCTGTTAGCCCCACCCCCCATCCCCGTCTTCCAGCTTTCCTGGCTTGTTTCACCACCATGGCTCCATCCTACACGGGCTGCAGTGCTCACAGCCTAGAAAGCTGCTCCCCCAGCCTCCAGCTTGCCTGGCTTGTATCACTGCTGTGGCTCCATCCCACATGGGCCATGGCACTCGTGGCCTAGCAAGTTGCCCCCCCACCATCCCCGGACTCCAGCTTACCTGCCTGCAAGTGACCCCCGAATCTTGAGCGCCTCCAGCTTGCCTACCTTGCTTCACCGCCACGGCTGCATCCCATGTGGCATGGCGTTCGGCCCATGGCCCAACTGAATGGCCCTGATTGGCCTGCGACCCTGCGAGCAATTCCTGAATTTGCCTGCCTGCCTTTGCCTTATTTTGGGTAAGTTGCTCTTTTTAAAAAAAATTAGCATAAAAAATTCAATATCTATATGGTGTGTTGTAGACAGTTAATTTTGTGAGTTTGCTTGCAAGCAAATTTTATGTTATGAATCTATAGCTTTTATATTTTGAAATTTGTGGAGCTTGATGAGATTTTGTGTGTTTCTGTAGTGAGTGTGATTGTTTTTTGTTATGCCTTGATGGTTTTTATTCCTTTTTTAAAAAAAAAGTTTTCTTTTAATACAAACATTTCATCATTCATTAAACAGTGTGTTATCTGGGTACAATTTTTTTGTGTCATAACAGTTTAAACTTACCACCATATCTAAACTTATTTTAATACTAATACATAGTACTTAACATATCTATTATTGTAACATTTCTCTTCTTAACTTATTTAACTTTATAATACCATGCTTTCATATTTATTCTCTAACCATTGATAAAATAAATCCCATATTTATGTGGTGGCGCGGCAGCTTCCACAGTACCTGGATGAAGCTGTCTATCTAAACCCGCTCCAGTCTGGCTTCAGGCCTGGGTACAGCATGGAAACAGCATTGGTCGCATTGGTGGATGATCTCTGGAGGGCTTGGGATAGGGGTTGTTCCTCTATCCTGGTCCTGTTAGATCTCTTAGTGGCTTTTGATACCATCGACCATGGTATCATGTTGCACCAGTTGAAGGGGTGGGGGGTGGGGGGTACCATTTTCAACATTTATGTAAAGCCGCTGGGTGAGATCATCCGTGGCTTTGGGGTGGAGTTCCATCAGTACACTGATGACACTCAACTGTACATCTCCACCCCAGGCCACCCCAACGATGCCCTTGAAGTGATGTCCTGGTGCCTGGAGGCCGTGCAGGTCTGGATGGGGAGAAACAGGCTCCGACTCAACCCTTCCAAGACTGAGTGGCTGTCGCTTCCGGTGCCCCAATATAGTCAATGGTGCCATCGCTGGTTATTGGGGGCAAATCACTGGCCCCCACGGAGAAGGCTCGCAACTTGGGTGTCTTCCTGGATGCACGGCTGCCTTTAGAAGAGCATATGACGGGGGGCTTTCTATCAGGTCCACCTGATATGCCAGTTGTGTCTCTTTCTGGATCGGGACTCCCTACGCACGGTCACTCAGGCACTTGTCACTTCCCGCCTGGACTACTGCAAATGCTTTCTACATGGGGCTCCCCTTGGGGTGCACCTGGAGGCTCTAGTTAGTCCAGAATGCGGCTGTGCAGGGGATTATGGGAGCGATGGGGCGCTCCCATGTGACACCTCTCCTGCGCGAGTTGCACTGGCTTCCTGTGATCTTCCGGGTGCACTTCAAGGTCTTGGTGACCACCTTTAAAGTGCTCCATGGCTTAGGACCGGGGTATCTACGAGACCGCCTTCTGCCACCAATAGCCTTCCACCAGCCAGTTCGCTCGCACAGAGAGGGCCTCCTCAGGGTGCCATCGGCCAGACAATGTCGGCTGGCGACCCCCAGGGGGAGAGCCTTCTCTGTGGCAGCACCTGCCGTCTGGAACGACCTACCCCCGGAGATACGCACGATACCAGACCTCCGGACCTTTCGTCGGGCCCTGAAAATGCATTTATTCCAGCTAGCCAGGCTGGCTTGATCCCATCCTCTCGGTTTTAATTGAATTTGGTTTTAATTTGGTTGTTTTAAATTGTTGGGCCGAAATCATTTAATGTCTTTTAAATTGTTTTTAAATTTTATATGTTATGTTTTATCTCGGCTGTTCACTGCCCTGAGTCCCGCTGGAGAAGGGCGGTATAAAAATTCAAATAAATAAATAAATAAATAAATAAATAAATAAAGTCAGATTCTTCCTTTTCTTTAATTGCAAGTGTTAATTTGTTCATTTCTGCACATTCTAATATTTTCTTAATCACATTTTCTTCTGTAGGGATCTCTTCACTCTTCCAATTCTGTGCAAATACAATTCTAGCCGCAGTTATTACCTGAATAATCAAGTATACAATTTCTTTACTGTAATTCCCTGGTAAAATCCCCAATAGGAATATCTCAGGTTTTAAATCAATGTGCTGCTGCATCATCTTCTCCAATCACATACGGATTCTTGCCCAGTATTTTTTTGCTTCTACACACGTCCACCACATATGATAATATGATCCCAGTGTCTGATGGCATTTCCAACATTTAGTTGATTTATCTTTAAGCATTTTTGCCAGTCTTTCAGGTGACAAATGCCATCTATTCAGGGCCCAACTCATAGGGATGGACACACATTTGACCTGGTTTTTCTCTCTGGGCAATGGATAAATGGCTGGGGTAGGGGGGAACTTTCCATTGCCCCCCTGTCATGGACCGACCATTCCCTCCTTAGACTGGACTTTCAATCTGCCAACCCTCACCGCTGGGATGCGGAACCAGTAAAATGGTTTCAACTCAGGTGCCTGATGGACCCAGAGAGATCCCTGACGGAGCTTGGGACATTCTCCGCTTCCCAATCCTGCGATTTGGCTGAGGCACTAGTAGCATCCTCGGAGCAGGCGGCTGCCGGGGTCCTGAACCAAATCGCACCTTTGCGGCCTCTGACCCGATGCAGATCCCGGGTGGCTCCTTGGTTTTCCACGGAGCTCCGGGAAATGAAGCGTCGGAAAAGACACCTAGAGGAGTGTTGGAGGTCCTCCCAATCTGAATCTGATCGAACACAGTTAAGAACCTATATTAGATCTTATCTTGTGGCGATGGAAGCGGCGAAGCGGGATTACTTCGCCACTCTCATTGCATTTACAGAAAACCACCCAGCAACCCTGTTTATAATGACCCACTCTCTTCTCAATCAGGGAGCAAGGGAAGACCCCTTACAGGGCAGAGCTGAGGATTTTGTACAGTTTCTGCAACATAAAATCGCTCAGATCCAGATCGGACTCTGACTGGGCAGAATCCATCCAAGAGACTGAGGCAAGTCTTGGGAGTAGTATCTGGATTGAGTTTGACCCTGTTTCTGTTGATGAAGTGGACAGGATTGTGGGTAGACTGGGTGCCTCCACGTGCTTGTTGGATCCGTGTCCCTTCTGGCTTGTTTCGGCTGCCCGGGAGGTGACTGGAGACTGGATCCAGGCAATTGTCAACACTTCTTTGAGGGAGGGGGTCATCCCCGCCTCTCTTAAGGAGCAGGTGGTTCAACCCCTCCTCAAGAAGCCTGCCCTGGATCCAGATTCAATTAATAACCATTGGCCTGTCTCCAATCTTCGCTTTATAGTGAAGGTTGTTGAGTCCGTGGTTGTGCAACAGCTCCCAGAGTTCCTGGAGGAAACAGATTTCCTAGACCCGTACCAATCGGGTTCCGGTGTGGGCACAGCACGGAAACGGCATTGGTCGTGTCACTGCGTTCTTGTATTTCCCAGCTGAGCTCTCATTTTTGGACTGATAGACTTACTGTAGTTTTGCCAAGTTTCTTATCAGTATTAAGTGCGCATGCCTACATATTTTCTCACATTCCTTTTCTAGTCTTCTTACTCTTTTGTTCTCTTTGCCAAGAGGTCCGGCAGGAACGCTGCCATGATGTAGCTAATTAGGTAGCTAATTAGATAGCAAGAATTTTATATTTTTACTTTTACAATAAAATGGGTTTTCTTAGAAATACTTTTTCGGGTTTTATTTTCTAAAGGTGTACTTTCGAGGAGAAGCCACGGTCCAAATCTCTAACCAGGGTGTGATTATCCCAGAGCCAGGATAGGATCAATCAACTCCCTGACAGGTTGCTCTGGTGAATGATCTCTGGCGGGCCCGGGATGGAGGCTGTTCCTCCATCCTGGTCCTACTTGACTTCTCAGTGGCTTTTGATACCATCAACCATGGTATCTTGCTGCGGCGACTTGGGGGGTTGGGGGTAGGAGGCACTGTTTTACAGTGGTTCTCCTCCTACCTCTTTGGTCGCTCGCAGTTTGTATGAGCGGGGGGGCAGAGGTCCCTAACCTGTGGGGTGCCTTAGGGGTCGGTTCTCTCCCCCCTACTCTTTAACATCTATATGTAGCCACTGGGTGAGATCATTCGTGGTTTCGGCGTGAGGTATCATTAATATGCGGATGATACTCAGCTATACATCTCCACACCGGACCACCCTTTCCATGATGTCCCGATGCCTGGCGGCGGTACGGGCCTGGATGGGTAGGAACAGGCTCAGACTCAACCTCTCCAAGACCGAGTGGCTGCTTGTGTTCTAGAGGTCCCATCACTTTTGATGGGGGGGAGGTGCTTGCCCCCATTGAAAGGGCCCACAACTTAGGTATCCTCCTGGATTCCCACCTCTCTCTGGAAGACCATCTGACAGCCGTGACCAGGGGGAATTTCGCGCAGGTTTGCCTGATGTTCCAGTTGCGCTCTTTCCTAGACCAAGATGCCCTTTGCACGGTCACTCATGCCCTGGTTACTTCTCACTTGGATTTCTGCAACTCCCTCTACATGGGGCTGCCCTTGAGGTGCACTCCAGCTGGTCCAGAATGTGGCTGCGCGGGTTGTTATGGGAGCTCCCCGTTACTCCCATGTAACACCTCTCCTGCGCGAGCTGCACTGGTTACCAGTGGTCCTCCGGATCTGCTTCAAGGTGCTGGTACTTACCTTTAAAGCCCTACATGGCTTAGGTCTGGGGTATTTGCAGGACCATCTCCTACCCGCCTCCCACCATCCTGTCCGCTCTCACAGGGCTGCCCTCCTCAGGGTATCATTGACCAGACAGTGTCGGCTGGAGACGTCCAGGGGTAGAGCGTTCTCTGTGGGCACTCCTGCCCTCTGGAATGAGTTACCCACCGAGCTTCAGACAGCGCCTGATCTCCGCTCTTTTCGTCGAGACCTAAAGACTTGGCTGTTTCAACAAATGGGTTGATTCTGATTCCGGGGTTTTATTATTTATTTGTTTCTGTTTTAATTGGTTTTAATTTGGCTTTCTTTGATTACTGTATGTTTTTTAACTTGTGTTAGCCGCTCTGAGCCCTTAGGGAGAAGGGCGGCATACAAATATTTGAAAATAAATAAAATAAATAAAATAGAATAAATCTATAAAACATCTTGTACAAAGTCTCCTTGTATACAGTAGACCAGGCGTCAGCAACCTTAAACACTCAAAGAGCCACTTGGACCCGATTCCTACAGAAAAAAAAACACACTAGGAGCCACAAAACCTGGGTGGGCGTGGCCTACTCGATGTCCCTCACTCCCACCCAGTCACATGACCACCTAGCCACGCCTACCCAGCCACAAAACTATTCTCTATGTCTCTCTCCCCTCCTCTTTCTGTATCTCTGTGTTTGTCCCTCTTCCCCTCTTCTCCTCTCTCACTCCTTCTCTATGTATCATTCTGTATGTGTCTCTCTCACCCCCTCTCTGTGTATCACTCTTGTGTGTGTGTGTGTCTCTCTCTCTCTCTGTGTGTGTGTGTGTGTATGTATCTCTCCCTCTCCCTTCAGGCGACCGTCCTCCCCCTCCCCCCTCCTCTCATAACTCCCTGGCTGGCTGTGGCTGAGCTGGGAGCATTCGCATGCGCAGGGAGACTCCAGCCTAAAGTGGCAGGAAGTGAAGGCTGCCTTATGTGCAAATGTGGCGCGAAGGCAGGTACAGGGCAGCTTCGCTCCTGCACTCTCCAGGGAGCCTCTTCCCCCTTCTCCTCTCAGGATGCCCAGGAGAGCTGTGACTGAGCCGGGAGCATGCACACACACGGGGAGAACCTCCTCAAGTGAGCGCCAAAGCTCAGGAAAGGTGTGCGGGCAGCAGGCAACAGCTCGCTTACGGAGGGTCTCTCCACACGTGCGCACACTTCCAGCTCAGCCACAGCTGGCCAGAGGGTTACGAGAGGAGGAGGGGGGAGGAGAGTGCAGGAGCGAAGGTTTCCTGTACCTGCCTTCACGCCACATTTGAACATAAGGCAGCCTTTGCTTCCTGCTGCTTTGGGTTGGAGTCCAAAAAAGAAATAAGAGGGGCATGGCAAATCAGTGATGGGACAAGGAACCGCGGCAGAGGGCCCAAAGAGCTGCTTGTGGCTCCGGAGCCACGGGTTGCCAACCCCTGCAGTAGACATTGTTAACTTATAATTTCTATGCCATAATTGCTGCCATTTATCTAGCTCTATCGTATGGCCAATGTTTTTTGCATGACTCCACCTTCCCTCCAACAAAGAAAGAAGATTTCATGCAGTTCAGTGGAGATGTTCTCTTTGCAGCACTTCAGAACTTCGGCAGGGGTTCTTTCTGGGTGCCTTGCCAGAGGTGCCTTGCCAGAGGTGCCTTGCCAGAGGTGCCTTGCCAGAGGTGCCTTGCCAGAGGCAAGGGAGTCCAGGGCCGCATTTAGTTCTTCTAAAGTTGGTTCACTGTCAAGCTCCTCCAAGACAGGCAGGCACTCAATGTTATTTAATGCTTCTTCAGTCACCACATTTTCTCTGTAATATAACTCAGAGTAGTGCTGCATCCAGCGTGCCATCTGCTGTGCTAGGTCCTGGATAACCTCACCTGTAGCAGACTTCAGAGGGGCAGATTTCTTCTGTGTTGGACCTAAGGCCTGCTTGATGCCATCGTACATCCCCTTGATGTTGCCTGTGTCAGTTGCTATCTGGATCCGAGAGCAAAGCTGCAGCCAATAATCATTAGCACATCTCCTGGCAGTCTGTTGGACTTTGCTACGAGCAGCTCTCAGAACCTATAGGTTGCGCTCACTGGAACAAGCTTTATATGCAATTAGGGCTCTCATTTTTTCCTCGATGGCTGGTGTCAACTCCTCCGAATGGGCTTCAAACCGATCTACTATCTTTCTGATCTCCTTACCAAATACTGACAAGGCAGTGTTATAAACAGCATTCTTGAAATATTCCCATCGTTCAGATGCATTTACTTCAGCTGGGGTTGGGAGAGTTTCCTTGAGTGCTTGTGCAAATTCCTCCACTTTGCCCTGATCTTGTTGATGTCAATTCGTGGTCTTCCTTCCTTCTTCGAATGATGCAATCTTTTTGTTTGCAGTTTTATTCTGCTACACACCAAGGAGTGGTCTGTATTGCAATCAGCACCCTGATAGCTGTGCGTGATTGTATTATTGGGGAAGTTGGAGCGCCTAGTAAGAATCAAATTGAGCTGGTGCCAATGCTTCGATCTTGGATGTCTCCAAGAGACTCTGTGTTGAGGCTTTGTTTTAAAGTATATATTGCTAACACAAAGACCATAGTAGCAGCAAAACTCTAGCAGTCATTGGCCATTTTCGTTCATCTTTCCGACGCCGAACTGACCTAAACAAGTGGGCCAAGAACTATAATCAGCTCCAACTCTGGCATTAAAATCGCCAAGGATAAACAGTGGTTCTTTCTCAGGGATTTTCTTGATAGTAGCAGCCAGATCATCGTAGAATTTGTCTTTGGATTTTACTGAAGATGATAATGTCAGAGCATATACGCTAATATGGTCACATGATCAAAATTCAGGTATTATCCAACTGCCATGTATTTATGATAGTTGCACCTTCTTGGGGTCATGTGATCACCATTTGTAACTTTGCTAGCCTTCTTCCAACAAGCAAAGTCAATGGGGGAAATCCAGATTCATTTAATGACCATATAATTCACTTCATGTCTTTGGAAGTAACCATGTATCTTATTTTTGCATACGATAAAAAGGCGTGCCAACACAATTGTAAATCATGTCCCTCCAATGTCAATAATCTTGTATTTCTCAATACAATCCATTCTTTCATCCATGTTAACACTGCTGCCTGGTAATATAATTCCCAGTTTGGTAGTCCAAACCAGGGGTGGGTTCTACTTACCTTTACTACCAGTTGGCAATGAGATCAAATATGGAAAAGGAGTTGGTTTTCTTTTTTAAAGAGAATAGAAAAGAAGAAACTTCATTACAAAATGTATGGGACACAGCCAAAGCATATATCAGAGGACTGGCAATAACATGTGGGAAAGAGAAATAAAAAGAAAAGACAAGCTTAAAAAAAAGAACCTAGAGGAGGAGTATAAGTAGTTAGAAACTGGAATTACAAAAAGATCCACAAAAAAAGAACATAAGAAATCAAATGGATTTGAAAAAACATAAATTGAATTTAGTAGAAAAGGAAGACTTAGTTCAAAAAATTAAGAGCTCTAAACAAAAAAATTTTGAAAACACAAATAAACCAGGAAAATGGTTGGCATATAGATTGAAAAAAAGAAGGAAAAAAATCAATCTATCAATTAATAGACAATGAAGGGACAGTATGGTTACCAATGGTTTTTATTCCTTTGTCTTGGCCACAACCACCCAGTCACATGACCACCCAGCCATGCCCACCCAGTCACATGACCACTAATCCACACCCACCAAGCCATGCCACAGAACCAGTAGTAAAAAAATTGAATTCCACCACTGGAAAGAATGATTCTGTTTATTGTTAAGCAGAACCACAGCATGTATTTTGGGACAATTGACAAATTAGCTTGATGAATGCAAGGATTTTTATACAGTTTCTGTGATGTTGCTAGGGGTTGAACTTTATTGCTTAATTCCTCAAAGGGCTTCTTCCCATCAGAGAAATGGTCTGGGATTTCATTGGGGTCTGAGCCTCTTAAACAGGCAATTTGATAAGATTGCTGCCTGTGCAGCTCCTCAACGCTAGCACATTCTCCACAAACTGGATGCTTATTCTAGTGGTGGGTTTCAAAATTTTTTACTACCGTTTCTGTGGGCATGGCTTGCTTGGTGGGCTTGGCTTGGTGAACATGTGACTTAGTGGGCATGGCCAACTTGACATCACTCATGGCCACAGCCACGGCCACTCAGTCACATGACCACCCCACCTAGTCACGCCCACAGAAAAAGGTAGGGAAATTTTTTGAATTTCTACCTACCTACTTATTTTCTACCCAGGCCTGGCCTAATCTATCAAAGGCTTCCTCCTGCATGCCACCCCGCCCTCCCTTCACCAATCGCATGCATCGCCCCGTTTCCCCTCCTTTAGCAGCCCCGGCCCTAGCCCCGCTTCCTCCCCCCCCGCCTCTTTCTTCGGGCTACTTACCTTCCTCCTGTGGTGGCTGGTCCAGAGTCCGGAAGGCAAGCTGACCTCCAGTAGTTTTCGGTGGCCTCTAGCCAGCCGCTGCATTGAAAAAGAAAAAGCCGCTGCCATCGCCACCCTGTTCTTCACACCGGCTGCGCATGTGCATCCCATTGCCTGCTGCATCGCGCTTGGACTGATGCAGCAAGCAATGGGATGTGTCAGTTTGAGCTCAACGCAGCAGGCAATGGGATGTAACAGCAGCGGCTTTTTCAGTGACCTCTGGTAGTTTTTGGCGGCCTGAGGCTAGCTGCCACAGCCACAAAGTGGGTCTCAAAGAGGCTTTTTCTTTTTTGATGCGACTGCAAAAAGCCTCCCAGCTGCCTCCTCTTTGCCAGCTGCTTCCCAGCAGTTGGGTGGGCAGGCGGAGCAAGGAACTGGTAACCGGGCTACTGGTTCGGGGACGTGGCCAGCCAGTGCTCACTATGGGTTCAGTGACCTAGGCTAAATTAGCAATACCGGTTCACCCAAACCAGTGAGAACCGGTAGAAACCCACCACTGACTTATTCCTTTTGGAGGTCTGCACAAGGTCCTTTAAAGCTTCAATTTTTAATTCTTGCACAGCATGCTTTTGTTGTCATTCTTTTTCCCTTCCTAAACTAGCCTTCAATTGAGCCAAGGTCTCTCTTAGTTCCACCATTTTGCTCTTTTGCAGTTGGTAATCACATGGTAGTTATTTTTGAATTGCTTCAAGTCTCCTTTTAAAGAGGAGTTCTATGATCACAGCTTCCCAAGGTGCTGATCCATTTGGGTCAGCCAAACCCCAATATTACTGCCAACACTCCAGGTACATCTTTCTGTTTTTTCCTCCTCTAAATCTGTACAGATTCCCAAACTGTACCTTAATATCTCTCCCTGAATGCACTGACTTAATTTTCTCCTGCAAATCACCAATAAGCAATTCCAAGTTCTTAATAAGTTTCTCCATCACTTCACAATATGCCAAACCTCCTCAAGATTCTCTAGTGGAGCTGTTGCCTGGGAGGCAGGCAGTAAGAAAGCACCTTTTGCTGTGCATCCCCAAATTTCCACAAAGGTATAACTGATATCTCAATAAATTCAAAGTGTCTAATCTCTGTATCCCACTTCTGACACCATAAAATGTTACACAAGTGTGCTCTCAGGTTCAGTTTATGGTCACTCACTCACACACTCGCAGGCCTGGAAAATTGCCATGCTCAATCTCAAATCAACTGAACACTGAGGCACAAGCAGTTCTTTAAAATACACAGAGACCCAGTGAATTTAAAATAACAACAAAGTTTTACTGATATATTTTTGCTCTTACAGACACACACAGACAAACACACACCACACACTCATTCACACTTACCCAGTGTCCACTACTAGGCTGCCAGGCACTAGCCAGAGGGATGGAAGCCACCAAGTCTGGGATCCAAAAATGACTCAAAAGGCTGGGCAGGCTTCAGGACCTCTTTTTATCCCCCAGAGTTGGTGGGTAGTGGCTTCCCATGCAGGCCCAACGTTTTTGTTGGTAACCTTGGGAAGGGGCTTGCCATGTGCTTAGGCCCAACTTTTGTCCTTTTGTTCCCTTAATGACTTGGTTCCTTTCCCTGAGGGAACTTTTCCTGGTTTTGTCCACCCTGCTTACATGCCTTTGCCACTTTTAGGTATGGTGGGTTTGGCCTAGTTTCACACTGAGAGGGAATGATGGAGTTAACGACCGTATATACTCGAGTATAAGCCAACCCAAATATAAGCCGAGGCACCCAATTTTACCACAAAAAAACCTGGGAAAATTTATTGACTCGAGTATAAGCCGGGGGTGGGAAATGCAGCGGCTACTGGTAAATTTCAAAATAAAAATAGATACCAATAAAACTACATTAATTGACGCATCAGTAGGTTAAATGTTTTTGAATATTGATTTCAAAGAAAAACAGTAAACTAGCTTTGTAAGTGGAAAAGAGGATCAACAATAACAAAAATCTTGTCACCATGATAAAGAGGAGCAGTTGTGAAATTAGTGACACGGTTGTTAAGAATGCTACAATGGGCATAAATGATGACTAGTCATAAGTGCAAAGACTGGTCAAAAGTGTGAGGACCTGTCAGAAATCACTTTTTTCATCCCTCTGGGTAGTCCTTTTGTGCATATGGACTCCTCGGAGGGCTGAAAAAGTTATTTTTGACTGGTCCTCGCACTTTTGACCAGTCCTTGAATTTACGACTGACCTCACATTTTACATTTTTTGCCCCATCTTGCCACCATGGTGAAGAGAAGCAGTTGTGAAATGAGTGACATGGTTGTTAAGAATGCTGCATGGGCATAAATGTAAGGATGTGTTCTGTCCCCGTCCTCCACACACACAACCCACACAGACAGACGAGGGTTAAAGGAGTAGCACACACACGGAAGGTTCGTTATCACGGCTTGGCAACCCTTTGTAAACCGGCTGCCAAGGTCTTTACTAAACAAGGGGGGGGGGAAATACCTCCACCAGATAACAAAACACGTACACACCAATTGAGGGAAATATAATTCAAAAGTCCAAATCTTTCCAGCCGGCTGATGCTTAGCTCCAAGGACTAGCCAGGGTAAAACTTTGTCCGTCACAGAATTCCAACTGCTACCCACTCCTTTAAATAACCTGTGGGGTGTGGTCCTGTGGGGTGCGGTCCTGCTAATCCCTGGCACGCTTCCTCATTTGTTGAGCTCTCTTATCACGCCGGCGCTGGCGTGGGTCCAGCCACCTCTGGCCTTCCTCATTATCCTCCGACTGATCGGAGACACCTGGCTCCTGACTCATCTCCTCTCCTTCGGCCGGCAGCTGATGAATTACCAGGGAGGAGGGGCCGGGGGAGGGAGGCCTGGCTGACTCCTCTACCTCCTGTTCGGAGCCTTCTTCCTCCGATGCGATGGCCTCAGGGGTTGGAGCCACAACACTATCCCCCACCGCAGGGCCCTTCCCCCGGGTCTGCCGGTCGGGATGAGGTCGGGACGGGAACTGGTCGTGGAAGGCCCGAACCAGGTCGGGGGCCTGAACAGCAGAAGCGTCCACCCAGGTGAAATCCTCGGGCCCGTACCCCTTCCAGGCGATGAGGTATTGGAAGCGCCCCTTCAACCAATGGGAGTCCCGAATGCTGTCCACCTTGTACACCGCAGAGGCGTCCTCGTCGGCTGGGGCAGGAGGGGCAGGCGCCGGCGGGCATCGGAGGTGACACGGAGGGGTCTCAGGGACCAGGAGGGACCGATGGAACACGGGGTGGAGCCGCATGGAGCGTGGCAGAGTCAACCGATAGGCCACCGGGTTGATGACCGCCTCGACGGGGAAGGGACCGATGAAGCGGTGGTCCAGTTTCTTCACCTGTCGGTCCGTGGGGAGGTGCTTCGTGGACAGCCACACCCGACCCCTGACTTCCAGCGGTGGTGTAGCTCGTCGCGAGCGGTCGGCGACCCGCTTGTAATCCTCCTTCGCCCGGATCAGCTGCCGCCATACCAGTTGCTGCACGGCCTGCAGTTCTGAGAGGAAGTCCCGGGTCTCGGGAACAGGGGAATCCGGAATCGTCAAAGGAAAGAGCCGGGGATGGTAGCCGACATTGACATGGAACGGGGTCATCTGGGTGGAGGTGTGCTGGGAGTTGTTGAAGGCAAACTCTGCCAGGGGAAGGTACTCGGCCCAGTTGTCCTGCTGCTGGTTGATAAAACAGCGGAGGTACTGCTCCAGGATGCCGATGACCTTCTCCGTGCCCCCGTCCGTCTCCGGATGGTGCGACGACGACAGGCACACCTGCACCTCCAACGCGGCCATCAGGCTCTTCCAGAAGCGGGCCGTGAACTGGGCCCCGCGGTCGGACACCACCCGGTCCGGCAGGCCATGGAGGCGGAAGATGTGCTGCAGGAAGAGACGTGCCGTGGTGCGGGCCGACGGCAGGCCGTGGCACAGGATGAAATGCGCCATTTTGGTAAGCATGTCCACCACCACGAGGACGGTCATGAACGTGGCGGACAGCGGCAGGTCTGTCAGGAAATCCATGGAGATGGATCCCCACGGTCTCTCCAGTGTCGGCAGCGGCTGAAGGAGCCCAGGAGGTGGGCCGGACGCGGCTTTGGCCTGTCGGCACGGCACGCAGGATGTCACATATGCGTGCACGTCGTGCCGTACCCGAGGCCACCAAAACGTCCGCGTCACCAGGTTCAAAGTTTTAAAGAACCCAAAGTGCCCTGCCGCGGGGTTGTCATGGCACTGGTTCATGACGAGGGCTCGGAGCGGACTCGTGGGCACGTACAGCTGGCCCCGGTGCTCCAGCAAACCCTCCTCCAAGGTCCACAGGGGCGCGGGGCCAACGTCCGCTTTCCGCTGCTGCAACCAGTCATCCCGGCGCTGCGCCTCCCGCACCTGAGCCCGCAAGTCCACCGGTTCCTGGACCGCCAAGGATTCCGCTGGCAGCACCGTCCGGGGGAGAAGGGAGTCCTTGGGACAGAAGTATTCCGGCTTGTGGGATAGGGCGTCCGCCCTCTGATTGAGGCCGCTCGGAATGTACGTGACTCGGAAGTTGAACCGGGCGAAGAAGAGCGACCACCGGATCTGCCGCTGGTTCAACTTCCTGGCCGTGGTGAGGTGCTCCAGGTTCCGATGGTCCGTCCGCACCTCCACCTGGTGTCGGGCCCCCTCGAGGTGATGCCGCCAAGCCTCGAACGCAGCCTTGATAGCCAGCAACTCCTTTTCCCAAATGGTGTAGTTCTGCTCGGCAGGATTAAGCTTCCTGTAGTAGTAGGCGCAGGGAAAAAGAGTGCCGCCATCCATCGGGGCCTGTAGCAGCACCGCCCCAAGTGTGACGTTGGACGCATCCGTCTCGACCACGAACGGACGGTGTGGATTGGGGTGCTTCAGGACCGGCTCCGTAGCAAAAGCCCGCTTGAGGATCTCAAAAGCCTGCTGCTGCGGGGGCCCCCACCGGAACGGGACCTTCTTCCACAGGAGCTGGGTCAGCGGCAAGGACAAGGTGGCGAAGCCTGGGATGAAGGTCCGGTAGTAGTTGGCAAACCCCAACAGGCGCTGGACGTCCTTCACCTGACGCGGGGGTTCCCAACTGCACAAGGCTTCCACCTTGCGCGGGTCCCTGGCGATGCCCTCGGGGGTGATGATGAGCCCGAGGAACTCTATGGAAGTCTGGAAGAAGTAACATTTCTCCAACTTTGCATAGAGTTGGTGCTCCCGCAGGCGCTGCAGGACCTGGCGGACATGCTGGAGGTGGCTCTCCTGGGTCCGGGAATAGATCAAAATGTCATCCAGGTAGATCACCACGAACCGATCCAGCATGTCCCGGAACACATCGTTCATCAAATGCTGGAAGACTGCGGGGGCGTTGGTCAACCCGAACGGCATGACGGTGTACTTGAAGTGGCCGTACTGGGTGCCAAACGCCATCTTACACTCGTCCCCCTCTCGCACGCGCACCAGGTTGTAGGCCCCACGGAGATCGAGCTTGGTGAAGATCGAGACCTCCCGCAACCTCTCCATCAGCTCCGGGATCAACGGCAGGGGGTAGCGATTCCGCACTGTGATGGCATTCAGGCGCCGGTAGTCACAGCACAGGCGTAAGTCCCCTGTCTTCTTCTTCACAAAGAGGACCGGGGCCGAGAGAGGGGAGGTGGAAGGCCGGATGAACCCTCGGGCCAGGTTTTTGTCCAGAAAGTCCCGTAGGGCGGCCAACTCAGGCTCCGACGTTGAGTACAGGCGTCCCGACGGCAGGGGCGCATTGGGCAACAGGTCCACCGCACAGTCGTAGGGGCGGTGCGGGGGCAAGCGGTCCGCCTCCTTCTCGCTGAACACGTCGGCAAAAGGTGTCAGCTCCGGGGGCAAGGAGACTGCCGGGGTGGAGACGTCCTGGCCGGCACAGGTGTGGCGGAGGTGGTTGATGCACTGCAGGCTCGGGAACGAGATGGCATTCCTTGACCAGGCCACCTGAGGGTCGTGGGCCCGCAGCCAGGCCATTCCCAAGACCACAGGGAAATGGAGGTCCGCTGTCACATAGAATTGGATAGCCTCCTCGTGCGTCCCAATGGCGAGGCGCAAGGGCTGAGTAGCAAACTTGATGGGCCCCACCACGAGTTCCCGCCCATCAATAGTCTCGACCCGCAACGGAGGGTCCACCGGAACCAAGGGGACCTTATAATGGGCCACAAAGGCCTGGTCCATAAAGTTTGTCGTGGCCCCTGAGTCCACCAGCGCATGTGCCTGGAGCCCCTCCGACCGGTTGGTCAACAAAACCCAAGTGTCTAGGATCAAATGCCGAGGGGGCTCATAGTCCACAGCCGCCGACTCCGGCGGGGCCTGGTTACGTGCCTGGCCCAAGGTTTCCCCTAGACCAGGCCTGGCCTGTTTTCCGGCTGGTCACGCCGAGACTCCGGAACAGGCTTGGGCACCCCCCTCCGCTTCCTGGGGCACGAGGCGGCAAAATGTCCAGTCTCGCCACAATAAAGGCACAGTCCTTCCTGGCGTCTCCGCATCTGCTCCTGGGCCATCAGGTGAGGTCTGGCCGCTCCGAGCTCCATGGGCTCCTCAACCGTTGTCACCAAACGCGGGATGGTCCGGGGCGCTGTCGGTGCGGGACGCAAGGGTGTGGGAGCTGCCGGGGGTTCCTGAAGAGCCCGACGAGGCCGTCGCCGGAGGAGGTGGGTGTCGATCTGCAGGCACTGGATCACCAGCGCGTCGAGGGTCTGAGGCACCTCCACCCGAACCAACTCGTCCTGCAACTCATCCGAGAGGCCATCCTGGAAAGCGTCCATGAGCGCTGCCTCATTCCAGGCCGAGTCCTGGCTGAGAAGTCGAAACTCCGCAATATAGTCCTGCAGGGGGCGCTTCCCTTGTCAGAGGTCCTTGATGCGCCTCGCTGCTGTCTGAACCCGGAGGGGGTCCTCGTACATCACGCGCAGGTGTTGCAAAAAGCCCTGATAGTCCAGAAGCAAGGGGCTGTTTTGCAACAACAGGGGCGTGGCCCATTGGGCGGCAGAGCCGGAAAGGTAGCTGATCGTGAATGCCACCCGAGCCCGATCATCCGGAAAATCCTCCAGCCTCATTGCCATGAAAAGCTGGCACTGTCCCAGGAAGGCCGGGAACATCTCCATCTGCCCAGAAAACCTCTCTGGCACGTTCACTGGGCATCTGGAACGGGGAGGAGGGGGAGGAGGAGGAAGAGGGGGGGAGCTGCAGGAGCATTCCCCAAAGCAAGCTGGGCAGTTAGCTGTGCCACTTGCTGCTGCAGAAGCTGATTGGTATCTTGCAGCTGCTGTAACTGCTGCTGCAGCTGTTGGTCCATCGTGGTTAAACAATGGTTTACGTTTCAGGTGACGGACAAGATGTTCTGTCCCCGTCCTCCACACACACAACTCACACAGACAGACGAGGGTTAAAGGAGTAGCACACACACGGAAGGTTCGTTATCACGGCTTGGCAACCCTTTGTAAACCGGCTGCCAAGGTCTTTACTAAACAAGGGGGGAGAAATACCTCCACCAGATAACAAAACACGTACACACCAATTGAGGGAAATATAATTCAAAAGTCCAAATCTTTCCAGCCGGCTGATGCTTAGCTCCAAGGACTAGCCAGGGTAAAACTTTGTCCGTCACAGAATTCCAACTGCTACCCACTCCTTAAATAACCTGTGGGGTGTGGTCCTGTGGGGTGCGGTCCTGCTAATCCCTGGCATGCTTCCTCATTTGTTGAGCTCTCTTATCACGCCGGCGCTGGCGTGGATCCAGCCACCTCTGGCCTTCCTCATTATCCTCCAACTGATCGGAGACACCTGGCTCCTGACTCATCTCCTCTCCTTCGGCCGGCAGCTGATGAATTACCAGGGAGGAGGGGCCGGGGGAGGGAAGCCTGGCTGACTCCTCTACCTCCTGTTCGGAGCCTTCTTCCTCCAATGCGATGGCCTCGGGGGTCGGAGCCACAACAGGATGGTCATAAATGTGAGGACCGGTTAAAAGTGTGAGGACCTGTCAGAAATGACTTTTTTCAGCCCTCTGAGTAGTCCCTATACACATATATCACTTGACTAGCTAGCCACGCCCACCCAGTCACTGGCTTGATCTAATTTCAGGCAAGTTCAAGCCTCTGTTAAGAGATACCTGCATTCTCTGTCTCTCTCTCTCTCTCTCCCTCCCTCCTTTTTCTTTTTCTTTCTTTCTTTGACTCTTTCTTTCTTCTCTCTCTCTCTCTCTTTCTCCCTCCCTTTCTCCTTCTCATCTGGCATTCTTAGAGCTCCACTATTGATTGGCTTAGGCCAGGGGTGGGCAAATGTGGCCTTTTTACAACCTGTGGACTTCAACTCCCAAATTCCTGAGACAGCCAAGCTGGGAGAATTCTGGGAGTTGAAGTCCACAGGTTGTAAAAGGGCCACATTTTACAAGCACAGTGCACATGGGATCTCCCTAAACAGTGAGGGTTTCTTTGTTTCTTTCTCTCTTGAAGCCCCCCCCCCCGCAACCCATTTTTGCTTCCAGGGGGCTGCAGGGAGTCTTGCTAGGCACCCTCCCAAGGGCTGCCTCCCTGCAGCCTCTGGGAGCCAAAAAGGGGCACGGGGGAGGGGCGCTGCAACCCCCCCATGCCCCATTTTGGCTTTAGCAAGCCTCCCTGCAGCCCCTGGGAGCCAAAACGGTTGCAGGAAAAAAGGCATTTTTTCCTCACTCGATTATAAACCGAGGGGGGCTTTTTTCAGCATAAAAAATATCCTGAAAAAATCATCTTATACTCGAGTATATACGGTATTTCCTCTCAGGTGCTTTTGTATTGGGGTATCCAAGAGAGCACATCAGCGAGGAAATTCTTTCCTCCTGGCAAGTATCGTAGGGTGAAATTCAACCAATTAAAGGACTGCGCGAATCACACGTGCTTGGGAGGGGGGTCAGCTTACTTGGGGTCCTTAAAGCTTCTAAGTTCTTGTGGTCAGTTCACACTTCAAATGGAATCTTACTGCCTTCTAGGAACTACCTCCAAGTCAACAGTTCCCATCGAATGGCATATACTTCCTTTTTCCATACTGCCCAATGTCTTTCAGTATTGGTCAATTTCCGGGAAGTATAGGCACAGGGTTGCAGGTTCATGTTTCTTTGGAGCAGAATGGCCCCCACCCAGAGGTGGGCTTCAGCCAGTTCATACAGGTTCAGGAGAACCGGTTGTTGAGATTTTGCGCAGTTCAGAGAACCGGAAAATTGCACCACTAGCTGGCCCCACCAGTCTCTGCTCTGCCCCTCTCAGTCACTCCTTATCTTGCCCACCTTGTCCAGTGCCTAGAGTCAGGCTCGCAGCCCACCTACTCCTTCACTCATTCACTTGCCTGGACCAGGTAGTCCCTGTGGCCCAGCTGATCTCCACACCTTGCCCGCTTGCCTGCCTTTGCCATAGCCTACCATGCTGGCCACGCGGCCCAGCTGACCTCTGTGCCTTGCCCGCTCTGCTCACTGCGGCTGCCTGAGAAGGTAAGGCGCTAGGCCAAAGGATCACCTCGGGATGGACACGGCGTGGGTCAGCTGGCTTTTGGGCCTGGCTGTCACCATCCTTCCACCCATCTGCCACCCGCTCGTCCTCCGTCTTGGCTTGGGGGAACGCACCAGTTCCTGCCTCTTACCTTCTACGGGGCCTCTGCCCACATCCCACCCGCCCGCCCACCCTCTCCTCTGCATTGGGTTCCACATTCAGCCCACTTCTGGGAAACTGCTGCACTGGGGCCAAGACTGCTGCTCCACTCTGGTGCGTGCGTGCAGCCCTGAGACATTTGCCTGCCTGCCTGCCCGCCCGCCCAGAGAACTGCCGGCGCCGGGCACTGGCCCCATTGGGATCTGAAAGGCAGGGCGCTCAGGCTTGGAGAGGCGCGTGGAAACTCTGGAACGAACTCAGGATGGATCAGTTCGTCCAAGCCAAGCTTTGTACCCTGGGAAGGGCTCCACAGCCACAATTTTTAAAAAGGACTTTTAATGAAACCTCCAATGTGGCGGCCAATGCCGAGCCAAAAAACCAGCTCTCCCCTCCCCACCCAGCATGTCTGCTTCGTCTCGCTAAATAGGGCCCAGAGCCTGGAGGAGGATGAGAAACTTTTTTTTCCAATTTTTAAAAAAATTTTTTATAGACAAACAAACATACAACACATAATCAATCCATCAGTGAATCATCTGCGTGCATCTTTTGTGTCTTCTCCCTACTTCTCAATTATTTCTCATATCAACATTTATCATTTGTTATAACATTTCTCTAGAGACGTCTAGAGCGACGCTGGAGGACCAGTAATTCCGAATCTGACCGAACACTCTTAAGAGCCTTTAATAGGACTTATTTAGTGGCGATACGGGCGGCAAAATGTTCGCATTTTTCCGCACTTATTGCATCTGCTGATTCACACCCAGCTGCCCTATTTAGGGTGACTCGCTCCCTCCTTAATGTAGGGGGAGTGGAGGAGCCCTTGCAGGGTAGAGCTGAGGAGTTTGTGCAGTTTCTGTTGGATAAAGTTGCTCAGATTCAGATGGACCTGGACTCTGATTGGGCAATTCCGACTGAGATGACGGGGGCAGGACGATACCAGCTGAGTTGCCTGATCGTCAGGCTTTTTTTTCTTTTAAAAACATTTTTTCTACAACCTCTTCGGCTGAAAAAGCCGTCTTTCACAGGGGCTGCCATCACACATTTTGCTGGTTGGATGAAGCCCCTAGCTAGATTTTTATCCACTAAGTTCCTGAACATTTCCATCTCTCTTGGGGTCATTGAGTACATCTTTAGCTTGGGTAATTTTGCTCCTGGCAGCATCTCAATGGCACAGTCAGTGGGGCAATGGGGAGGGAGTATGTCTGATTCCTGCTCACTGAATGCTTCAGCTAAGTCCTGGTATTTCTTAGAGATGGTCAGTCCCCCTTGGCCACTCTGAGCTAATGAGTTAATGGGTTCCAGCTTTCCCTTACCCACCAGTGGTATTTCACTACCTTTGCATGTCGCCCCTAGGCATTGCAGTCCACCTGCTCTACACCTCCAATGCCAATTGTTGTCTTTCCAGTCTGCTGTGGGTTTCCACTTCTTCAGCCACGCCAACCCCATATCATAGTCTCTGCCATTTTTGGAGCTACTATGAACCATATGGTTTCCTCATGGTTCACTGCTCTCAGGATTACTGGCTTGGTTAGGCAGGTGGTGGGCAGTCCCCCAGTAAGGAAGCCATCAACTTGCTCAAACTTCATAGGTTGCCTCAATTTTTTAAGTCTGAGTCCCATCTTTTCCACAGTTCTCAGGCTGACCAAGCAGCAGGTGCAACCTGAGTCTATCAGGGCTATAAAGAGTCCTCTTGCCCCTGAGTGGGGCACTAGAATCTCAACTCGGGCAGTGAAAGGCACAATGGTTCCACTTACCATTGGATCATCCTCCCCTTCGCTGTCAGTCTCATAAAAGACCAGGTTGGGCTTGCTGGGGGTTGGAGTTCCCTCTCTAGAGGGGGAAGAGATCTTCACAACCTGCTGCACCGCCCATATCTTCTCCTTTCCCTTCCTTGGTGCCTTCTTGGCCTTCAGCTGGCTCGGACCTTTTGGTGCTGACATGGGTTGCAAGGCTGCCCAATGGCCCTCTTTTCCACATCAGAAGCAGGCTCCGGGTTAGGGTTCTCCCTCAGGGTGGCAGGAAGAACTGTTGATCCCTTGTGTGTTGGCAGGCATCTCTCCTGGCCTCACTGGGGGCAACCCTCATGTGCTGCTTGCTGCCGGTACTCCAACAGTCTAGCTCCACTGTGGTTGCCAGCTGGTACCATGCCCTGAGGTTGTCTGGAATTCCTTGGGGCAGGCAGTTTTGGTATAGCTCCTTGTTTAGTTCACCTCAGAAGTGGTAGACCAGTAAGTGTTTTGGCCACCCTTTCAGCTTCCCAGCCTGGAGGTGGGAGGTACATCACCTACTCTGCTGCCTCTCTTCTAGATTTGAAGTGATGGCCTTCATGTGGGCAACTTCATCCAGGTATATTGCTCTGTACTGCTCCAGATAACAACAGTAACATAGTTGGAAGGGACCTTGGAGGTCATCTAGTCCAACCTCTGCTCATGCAGGAGACCTATACTAGGAATTCGAACCGCCGAACTGCCAACCTTTCTGATCAACAATCTCAGCATCTTAGCTACTGAGCCACCCAGCCAGGCTTGATAATTCCACACCTGGTTCAGGAAGTAGAATAGTTTCTCCGGCCACACATCAAACATAGCTTTTAGAGCAGGGGCTTCCAGTTGTCCTGAATTAGTATGTATCCCAGTGGCAGCCCCCCCACCTGTGGGACTCCTCGAGCCTGGGCTCCTGCCACTGTAGGGATTCCCCAGGCTTATCCTGCAGCCTCGGGAGGGGTGGCAGCCCCTATTGGGGGAATCCCAGCTCCTTGGGCCACACTCTCCAATCTCACCCTTTGGGATGCAGATGGGGATGGGATCGCTGATGCTTGATCCATGCCAAGCCTTGCTCCCAGGACTGATGGTTCATTGACATTGCTCCCCATATCTCCATTCTGACAAATCTTTCACGCAGTTGATCCACAGATGGGCTATGGCATACTGTCAGGAATTTCCACTCCTCTGATTCTTCCCAATCTGCAGCCCTCCAAACCTTCCATTTATTCCCTTGAGTCACAGTGACTCCAGGCAGGACCAAGGGGAACTCCCAACTCGGTGTCAACATCTAAGATGGCAACATTGCAATTACACCCCTGTGTGTCATTTCAGAGTTGCCACAAGCGAGGAGGGGGAAGAGGATTCCATGGGGTGCACTGCTGGGTGTCGGGTGCTGGGTGTTGCAATGGACTCATGAAGGGGAGTGCAACAGACTTGTGGAGGGGTCCCAGAAGAGTGAAGCAGCAGTGGCTGGAGAGTCTTTGCTGGAGCAAGCCCGGAGCAAGCCTTGCCAAGCCCTCATAATCAGCTGGCAGACGGAATCTGGTAATGCTGGCTAGATTCCAAATTTCACTGCATGCCGAGTCGAGAGACCTGTAAAGGGGAATTGCTCTACCAACAAATGGTGTAGCCTCATTTCTTACTGGCTAGGCTTGGAACCATGAGAGTTAGCCAGCATGCCTCTTTCTCTTCTTGCTGCTTCCCCTCCAGTCTCCTGGCTCAGCTGTTCATAAGGACTGGGCAGTGTAATGGCCGATGAGATGATGAAAATGACCGAAGTGGAAGCGATGGAGGGGGCCAGGTCCAAGGCGGATAGTCACATGGAGCTGGCAGCGGGCACTGCCCAGTTGGGGGCATGTCCCAAAGGAATGGGAGGACTTCCAGCACAGCCCACTGGTTCGGGAGGAACCTTCTGTATTGGAAGTCCGACAGAAGAGCTGCTGGGGAATGGTGGGTAAGCTCAACAGTGGCTGCTGGGACTAGGGTTCCACTACCAACTCCAAGCTTCCAGGGCTCAAATCTAATGGAATGGTGGGAGAGGAGGATGACAGATGATAAGGAGGCAGAATGGAGTTACTCAAGCACCCTGGGGAGCCAGACTATGGAGATGTTGTAAGAGCACCTGGGTGAGGCCAACTTCTGGGAATCTGGTTCCTGGCCTCAATGGGAGCCGAAGGAGAGGCGGCCACTTGGCCAGCGAGACCATCACCTGACTAGGGGCTGGTTATCCCACTTATGCAGTACTGCCTAGCCAGCCTGAGGATCGACCTGGATGCTGGCTACAGCAGGTCCCAGGAACCCCAGCTGGTGAGGGGAGTGGTGACGGGGTTAGAGTCAGCAGAACCAGGACTGCAAAAGGGACCGGTTACCGAGGAGATGGCAAAGTTAGCAGACAGTCACTCCCAGTGGATGAAGCAGCAGCCAGTTGCCCCCCCTGGTAGGCAGAGAGCACCACCCCCTGGAGGGCCTGACCATCAGGTGGCTATCTTGGCTTCCTAAGGCCAAGGGGCAACTGTAGCCATGGCCCCTGGAGCCACAACACCTGAGGGCCACCTTTGATCGTGATCCTGCCAGGTTGGCTTTGTTCCTGAATCAGGTTGTTAGCCACCTGAACCGCTATGTCCACTTATACCCCAGCCAGTAGGCCATAGTGGAGGCAGTGACAGCAGCATTGGAGGGGAAAGCTGTAGATTGGGTAATGGCTCTTTATAGTGAGAATGCTAGGAAGTTGGCGGATGCCAGTCTACTGTTGAGAACCTTGCAAGACTGCTTTGAGGATGTGATCTGGACCCAGTCGGCTGAATGGGACCTTATGTTGCTAAACCAGGGAACCTGACTGGCACCAGACTATATCTGGGAGTTCTGCCAGCTTGCTGGCAAGTTACAGCAATGGCCGGAGCAGCTGCTGGTCCATCAGTTCAAGGCAGGCCTTGATCAGAGCCTGTGCCAGGCCTGTGCATACCAGGGCCTGCCTCTTTGGCTGAACGAGTGGTACCGGGCGGCCACCGAGCTGAGGGAGTGCTGCCCCAAGGGGAACCTGGACCCTAGGGCATGGAGATTCCTTGAGAGATTCCCTGAGCGGCAGCTGACCATCAAATGGCTGGCCCTGCCTGCAGTGGCCAGTCCCCCTGAGAGACCCGCTCACCTGCCTATGCAGTGCTTTAGGTGTGGTCAGCAGGGCCCCCAAGCAGCTGAGGGTTCAAGCTAGGCTTGAATCATGAGACTTGGCTGCTTTCCCCATTCCACTTGGACATTGCATCTTTGGGTCAGGGCAAATGGATCCAGCCATGACTCCTTCCTCATGCACTGGCAGCTGTTTCATTTTCTCCATTCTCACCTTGGATCGGATCACCACCGCGTGCATCCACTTGGGCAACAGCTGGTGCCTCCGAGGAGGGAGCAATCCAGGCTTCACTGTGGTATCAGCTTTTCGCTCCGTTCTAGACATCGTTATGTTACAGCTCTCTCGGAGGCATCCGAGTAGGCTGTGTTGAGTTAAAGAGATCTGGTTTAATATCAACTATCCAACTAGCGAACCCAAAACAAGGAAACGCTCTCAGGAGATTTGAATTCCCAAAACTAAAACTTTATTGGATACACCATATTGGTACTAAAGAAAGAAAACCAGCTCTGGTTTTCCTGAGCAAATGCTTGCCTAGTTAAACAATAGCTTCCCCTTCTCCCCAACCCTGGGTGATCACATTGTCCAATTATGAGACGTCCTTTTGTTATGGGAACAGTCCGTCACTTTCTCCAGTACCTGTAGCAGTGACCTTGATGGTTTCCATGTCTCTCATGCTCTTTGCATTCCATTTTCCCCTTCTCTCCCCTCAGTTCATCGGCAAGCTGAAAAGCATTAAGGTTTGAAAGAAGCAAAGCAGTTAAATCTTGACAACAATTTCATGAACATGGTAATCTGTTTTATGCAAAGGCACACTACTACTATAGCAATAGCATTGGCTCACTATGGTCTCAGCTAGATTCTTAGTGCTACTGTTTGTGTGTTGACCTTGGGAATGTACTCACACATTATAAGATACCATCTTCTCAACATGCAACAAACCTTTTTTGTGCAGAGTATATCTTGGCATGGAAAATTTATTTCAGTCTAATAGTTTAGCCACAGGTAAACTATCTGTGTGATAGCAAGACCTAAAAGGAGCTAGCTAATAGATGAATGGCAAATAATCAATTAACATGTTCTTTGCTTTCACATATCACAGGAAAGGAAATTTGATGCTGATTCTCTAACATATAAACCATAGTGTAAATTGGTCAATTTCCTGAGAAGTGGGCAAGGGAGGCTCATGTCTAGTATAAAGTGTCCAACTCTCCCCTCTTAATGTGGTAGATGAAAATATAAAATAATAAAAATGGAGTTTCAGTTCATTTTGGTGCCTTATGGAGAGTTGGGAAACAGCATCTGAATGAAACTTAGGAAGTCACAACCATACTAAATTGTTCTGTCAAATTGGTGCTTGTAGGAGTCCGACTGGACTAAGTGGCTTAGCACTGTGGCACAAAATAAGGGCTTGATTTGGAAGGAAAGTTCCCTTCTGGGAAAGTGGAGGTCATATCACATTCCCCTTCAATTAACACTCATGACACAAGGTTAAGGTGACCAGATTTTAACATTGGTAAAGAGGGACACCATTGAGGGGGGGGGGGGGGGCTTGATTAAAAATTTGGTCTATATGGAGCAACAAAAATTTTCATAGAACACAAAAATAGTATTGTAATATATTTTTTAAAATTTCAACATAATTACAATTTACAAATATAATAAATAAATAAAAATTATGTATAGTATTATTTTATTCTATAGGGACTACTCAGAGGGCTGAAAAAAGTCATTTCTGACAGGTCCTCGCACTTTTGACTGGTCCTCACACTTATGACCATCCTCACATTTATGCCCGTGCAGTATTCTTAACAACCATGTCACTCATTTCACAGCTGCTTCTCTTCACCATGGTGATAAGATGGGGCAAAAACGTAAAATGTGAGGACAGTCGTAAGTTCGAGGACTGGTCACAAGTGCGAGGACCAGTCAAAAATAACTTTTTCAGCCCTCTGCGTAGTCCATATGCCCAGAGGCCTGAAAAAAGTGATTTCTGACAGGTTCTCGCACTTTTGACGGGTCTTCACACTTATGACTGGTCATCATTTATGCCCATTGTAGCATTCTTAACAAACGTGTCACTCATTTCATAACTGCTTCTCTTCACCATGGTAAAATGTGAGGACAGTCGTAAGTTCGAGGACTGGTCAAAAGTGCGAGGACCAGTCAAAAATAACTTTTTCAGCCCTCTGAGTAGAAAAGAGAGAAGTGGTAGGTTTGAGGAGAAAGATTGCTGTACAATAAAAAAGATGAAAGGGAAGAAAACCAACCCCAAACAAATATAAAGCTATCAAGATAAAGAATGAATTGTTAAACTTTAAAGAATAAAAGAGAACAAATATGAATAAATAGCAATAATTAGAAACACACATACAAACATACAATGTATTTTCTTTGAACAGAGTATTTGGCTGGTTCACAAATTTAAACAGTGTTTAGTCATTTCACTTAAATTTACAATTTCTATATTTCCTTTTTGCCATATTTATTCCTCATCTATTTTTTAAAAAAACCAATATTACCCTTCATCCTCATCTCTAATCTTAATCAAATTCAATTTTTCCCTTCTATTCTATATTATACCCCTTCCCATTGTCATCTATTTTTATATCCATCCTCACATTGGTTAATTATGTAATATTACAGTTGTTTAATACAAATTCAACATTTTAATATAAATCAATTAGTTATATTACTATCTTTTTTGTATATTAATCAATATGAACATGAATATTCCAATTATTTCCATGCAATCCAATTTCTTACAAATCAATTAATTATATTTACCAATAATAATAAACCAAATAATTTCCCCCATATATTCCTCCAAACCACAACTTAACCATTTCTGCTTTCAACACAATATACAATTAATAGTACCTCAATTATTACAATTCCCTAGTTAAATTGAGCTTTTTTTTCTTTTGTGTTTTAAAATCTTGAACTCTCCTCTTTTGCCATTTGCCATAAATTTCCCATTGTTTGCACCTACCTTTTTTGATGAGGAAAAAGAAAAGAAATTTGCCTTTCCAACGTTGCAAGCAAACAGCAAAGCCAACAACCTGCTTTACTTTCGGTTTTGTTTCCAGCTTGAATTGCACAAGGAGAAAAAAAAATCTGCTCCAGCAGCACTCTGCAGCTAGCAAAAGAACCTCTGCCAAAACAGCTGAGAGCAAATCAGCTGAGAGTTGGGAGGCCAATCTAATCAACTTATGGTAATTAACCTATGCTGAAGCTGAAAGGGGCTGTTTTTTCTATTTTTGCAGGCACCAGTCTACTCATTTGTTTTCTTTTAACACTGATCAGCTGTAGGGCAGCCCTTTGAAGCCCCGCGGCAAGAATTTAAACAGTTTTTTTTCCCTCTAGCCATCAGCTGGGACTCAGGAGGCAGCAATAGATTGGGATTGGGTGGGGTAAGCAAACCACTTCTCCTGCCAATCGGGACTTTTTTAAAACGCCGCGAGACGCGGGACAAATTGTTGAAAATCAGGACTGTCCCGCCAAAAGCGGGACGTCTGGTCACCTTACACAAGGTTACATATTAGCTTTAATTGAGCCAACTTACAAGCAACAGTTTGCATTTGTGGTTTCTTTACTATATTTGCTAAACTGGGGAATTCTGGTTTCTTCCAAGAACAAATTGAGTATTCTTCTGGTTTGCTCTGAGTCTAAACCAATTCTCCCCAATCTATGTCTCTTTCAGAATGAATTTCCACTCTTAGCAATGGCATGCTGTCTGGGAAGTTGTGGGAGTCAAAGTCAAGATATTTAGAGATTGGGGACTGCAGAACTAACAAACAGCATATGAAATTTTTCAAATTTGTCAGCTATATTCTTCACCAAAGGACTTGATGTGTATGAGAAAGAGACCATTCTGACAAATTCTGGCATTCTGTGGTATGAAAATACAAGGGCAATTTGTTAATGACTACAAACATGATTGATGTTGATGTATGAATTGACTTTTCTTTCAGTTGACCATTTTCGTACTGAGCTAAACCATTATTTTCTTCTTTTCTGTATAACTTAATTTTCTTCATAAATTCAATCATTTATTGCTTTTTAAAAAAATATATTCATGTTAAGGTCAGGGTGGTTGCCATCTGCCTAGAAATGGTAGTGCAAAGTATTCCTATGGGTAGGGGGGATTTTCCAGGAATTAAAAGTCATATGCACAGAGCTCCAGAATTTCTGGGAAGCTGGGCTCAACATAAAACCTGCTACATTGCAATGGAATCAAAATATAGCTCAGTTGTAAAAGCATTATAGGATCATGGGTATAAAGTCAGCCTAGGAATGTCACAGAAGTATTATGTGGATATGCCTTAATATGAAGCATGGGATAAAGCCAGTGAAACAAAATTCACTCCCTTAATGATTCCCAATCTTTAATCTGATTTTTGGAGCCTATTGTGAATCAATCTGGAGCTCTGTTATCGACTGCAGAGGCTTTTCCCAAAGGACCTCTGATGGCAAAATGGAGGCTGGGGGTGACGCTTTCTGTAATGCCTCTGATGACAAAATGAGGCCGGGGGGCACTGCATGCATCAATCTGGAACTTGTTTCTTGGTTGCAGAAGCCATTCCTGAAGGCCTCTGACAATGAAATGGAGGCCGGGGGTGAGATGTGGAAGCAGCAGCAAGCGACTGCAGAAGAAGTGGGCCAGCAAGGCAAGATAGGTGTCAGGTGTGCGAGGCCTGGTAAGTAGGGCAACTCCACCCCTCCATCCCCACCCTAGCTTAATTTTTACCCGTGCACCTTGCCCCACCCCGTGCACCCTTTAGTGAGCGGGGTCTTAACTAGAGCTTATTTTGGAGATAGGGCTTATATTGGATGCGTGTAAAAATCAAGCTAGAGCTTATTTTTGGGCTAGGTCATATTTTTGGGAAAACATGGTACTATATTTTTAAGCATGAATTTTAGGAATAGGTTATAAGCATGGAAAACAAAATTAGCAGCTTATCTATTCCTATTTTGAAACTATTGCATAGAATTAGGGAACAGAATTTTGCTTCTCTTATAAAACTGACTGATGAACAAACCTTCTCAAAAGACTTCTAAAGAATTCATAACAATATATAACCAGAATATTCACAAAGTAACATTATCTGCAAATATTATAGATGAATGTTGCAGATTAAAAAATAAATAAATTCTAAAAATAAAAATGGCAGGAAAAATACAATTGTTTCTTGATGGGATAATGGGATAATGCTATTTTTCTAAAGTACTAGCTTTTACATGAAAACAGTCTTTTCTAAACTGTGAGCAAAAATGTCAAAAGAAGAGGCAGAATTAAATATTGGCCATTCAGATTTACTTGAAAATCAGGCTGCTTCACAATTATGAAAGGATGTGTTTATCATAAAAAAAATGAGCAGAAGGTCCATAACAAAATGCACAAACTGAAAAAGATACTGTCTTCCCTGATGTGTGGACAGCCATTTGCATCAGTATTGTTAACAAGGAATGCTGCCTGTTGGTACAGGGATGAAGCTAAGCACTTCTTGTTTGAGGAGGTCAGGAACAGATAATGTCATTCTCAGTCTATGCCTAGCCTTGAGAAGTTCTTTTCTTACTCTATATCAAAAATAGTTCTCTGCTGGAATAAGTAGGGCGGTCCAATATGCCTGCTGCATTTCATTATGTCATATGCAGTGCCTGCATTCCAGTTAGCTGGTGCATGCTCTGGGGTGCCCTTACTTATTTGTACTGGGCTTGGATCATCTACCAGGAAAGGTTACATCTATTTTTAATGTGTTTTTTTTCAGATTCAATGAAATGCTCAACTTCTTTGTTCCTATAATATTGAAATCTCTTTATACTCTTCCACACTTTGAAAAAGTTTAATAACTTCCACGTTGTTCCACAGTTCAGAGATAGATGCATTCAGACATTAGTGAACTGAGCTTGATAGTTTCAAATCCATAACAAATGTTCCTGAAACTATGAACCTAATCTAAGTACTTTAAGCACACAAATCTGGGGTCCTTGGTTCTTTCTGAACTTGCTTGTTTTCTTGAAGACCTTTCATTACCCTAACTAGGTAACATCATCAGTACTAGTAAGGAGTGCTGTTTGCTGTCAGTTTATATTCTGGTGTCTTGCCTGTCTGTGTGGGTGGTCTTAGAGATTCTTTGGTTCAGCTGTTTACTGATGGCTCTTTGCCAGTTTCTTGATTGAGGTATTGCTTACTTGATTGTTGGTCAGAAGTTAACCTTGGAGTTAATCTATGCTGATCTGAGTGCTGATTACTAGTGGAGAAGTGCTGAAGACTTTTTCCTCCTTTGGTCTGGTTGATTGCTTCTTTTGCTTAGTCTATAGATGTTGTTAATATCTATGTGTCTGTTGATGGCTGATTTGTCAGAGTGCCAGGCTTCTAGAAATTCTCTGGAATCTTTGGACTTGGCCCGGTCTAGGATTCTCACAATTTTTCAGTTGAAACTATAGTTAAATCTGTCTATATGTGGTGAAATTAAAGAATTTTCATCATGTCTTTTGACTGCCAGTTGGTGTTCATGGATGCGTTCTGCCAAACTTCTGTTTGTCCTACATAGTGGTTGTTGCAGTTCTTAAATTGTATGTTGTAGATGACTCCTGTTTTTTCTTCTGGGGTTGCTGCGTCTTTGGAGTACTACTACCACATGGAATCAGCATAGCACACAAACCAACAAAAGTCCTTCAAAACATCTTGAAGGAAACCAAAAGACCTTGTTAATGACTTTGAAAAATGATTATTTAGATCAGAGACAAAATCCTCCATCTGCAATTTGAAGTGGTACAATCAAACCCCGAACAATTTTATCAATCTTAATGTTTTGCATAATTATTATAATCTGTCGATGAACAGTTTGCTACCTCTGGCAATTTCAGTTAATATTTGTAGACTTTGGTGACCTTTTTAATTAGATATGGGAATGGTGGGAGAAAATTTACAATTTTCTAAAATTTGTTAATACAGCTCATATGTCACTATTTCTAGTGCTTCTAAAATTTTTAAGGCATTAATATGATAAGTTTGAAACAAAAGTTCAACTAAAAACCCAACTAATACAATTATTCAATCAATCTGATACAACAATATATTACCCATCCTTAAATCCCTTTCTGAAGAGGTATGTTACTATGGCTTATTTGAAAATGTGGTATGACAGCAGTTCCAAAGAAGTGGGGGTTGGTGTCATTGTGGAGAAGACTCAACCTCAGATACCCCAAAGACAGCAATCTTATGGTGGTAGAGTAACTCTAATCCTAACCCTTCAGCAAGTATAACACCTCCTGATCCATAGAAGACAACAACTGATGCACAAGATATAATTGTGCAAATTGCTCAAATAAAGCAATAACTGTGGAGTCCTTGGGATTCTCATTCAACCCCAAAAGCTAAAAAGGAAACGAAACATAAAATTACTTCCTCACCAGCAATCAACATCTAAATAAGAGATTAACACCAAGGTTAATATTAGACCAACAATCAAGAAACAAACAATACCCCAATCAAGGAACTACCAATATCACTCTCACCAACAGAGGGGGAAGCTACCAGTATATAAAATGAGAGCAAACCCCACTACTAGCACTGATGTTGTTACCTAGTTTGGTAATAAAACTTCTGCAAGAAAACAATCAAGCATAGAGAACACCAAGAACACCGCCCCCCCCCCGATGGATGATTGGCATAGATAGATGATCGAGAGATGATGATAGGTAGATAATAGATCTATGAAATGAAAAGGGGCAATTAATTTCCTAGAATTAAATGTTAAATTCCAGCCCCCATTACTATAGCACAAAAGCATTAACTTTTCTTTGCTGGGAAACCTTTCCATTTATGTTTATTCTTCAGGAAATACATCACTGTATTGAACTTCCTTCAGGTCTTATACACCATTGCCATCTATTGGTAAGACGCAGAGTATAAAAATCTAATAGACTGTATTTAGATATCCGATGGTTGTCTCTTGCCTTTTGGTAATATTTTGTTCTTTTCACATCTCCTTTTAAAGTTGAAAAATTATCATTCATATTAGTTTGACCATCAGTTCCAATTACTATATACAGTAGTTTAATATAAAGGCATGTGAACAAGATCTCCTCTTTCCATGCCCATAACAAATGAGAACAGGACAGAGGAACAGACAGCCGAGTTGTCTCTTTCAATTGCCAGCTTTTACTTATCCAACACATAAATCTGTCTGAGTCTTTTGAAGCCAGATTCACTTATCGGGAATGACTTGATGCCAGTGTGACCCCAAAGCAGGCAGAGGCCTGCAGACTTTTTTCTCAAGTTGAATTGGGAGTCCACTCGTAAGAGATTGTTGGATCTTAAAGCTGACCCAAATCCTTCCAGTGTGCTGCTGTAGAACTTGTTAGTGTGCCCTTCCTAGGCCCCTAAAGTAGCCTGGATGAATTGAAGCCTGCTTCACCTCTGCAGCTGGATGAGAATCAGAGAAAGCAGTAGCGTAGTAATAGTTCTATGGGAGGCCCAGTTTGTAAAACACAGTTCCACTTATATTTAATTTTGACCAATAGAACATATACTCACCTTTTTGTAAAGAGGAGTGAGCAAAGATATCAGCTATTGTTCCCAGCAGCAGAATCATTTTCATTATACACAGACACAATTCATTTCACACAAGGGAAGGAATTGACTGAATCCAAACACGAGTAGCTTGTGGGGCCGTCAGCTTCATTGTATGAGCATGGTTTCCTGAAGAAAGGAAGGTTTCCAGGTTCACTTTCAGGCATCTCTCAGTACTCCATGGAAGTAATTACACAACTGAATTTTAAAATTTTATTGCTAAAGTAGTGTGAAGTATTGGTGAAAATAGTGATGTAGCAAATGAAACATATAATTAACAGGAAAATAATTTGATTTTTATTTTTTCACATTATCAAGTACACATTACGTCACACATCCCTATATATGAGTCTATGTAATTTGTTTTTTAATTTTTACATAGTGTACAAGAGGGAAGGACATCAAGTACTTAACAAGCATTTTACAGAACAATTATTTATATTACATCCTTTTAATGTACCATTTTAAAACATGAAACTTCAACATCCATTTCATAGCGTTTGCTAATCAAATAAAACTAGTTTATAACTGTCAGTACATTAACAATAACTAGTTTTCATTTGCTTTTTATACAGCCACATTGTGCAAAATCCACTCAACTGATAAATTCTTAATTGCTTTTTCTACATTGCCAAAATTATGCTTCAACGTATGTATTTATGATTCCAGGTGGTATTAGTGAAATAGGAAATAGCCAAATTTCTTATGTCTGAAATTTTAAAAAAATATTCCAGTATGGTAATACTTCTGGTAATACCTCTGAATATGACAAAAGTTAATATATCTTAATAGCTTGAAAATTATTTGTGTGCAAAGGAATCTATGTAGGACTTCAATAAAAAAAATGAGACACCTATATTCCATGGATAACTGCTGGATCTTGAAAACACTTGCTTTAATAAACTGAGGTGCTTTTAGACCTCAACCCTGCAATACTTATCACCACAATGCAAAAGCTTTAAATGGTTCCATACAATTTCACATGTTCCACTTAATTTATGTCAGTATAATGTGCACACTGTAGCTGTGTGATTTAGAGCTCAAGAGCTTGCTCGACAGTAATAATTTTTACCAATATTTTCTAAGAATTTGGTGAACATGCAACAGTTCATACACATTAAAAAGTCAGAAACAAACATAATTCCACATACATCTTACAAGTCATACAAAATAAGATGTTAACATTAGGCGTTTTTGTTTGCATCACAACTATTAGTATTAGAATTCTAATTTTATGTTAAAATGAATCACCCAGGGAATATCGAACTATGTGAAGGAATGTACATACACACATTATAATCTCTGACAATGTAATATATGGTATAAAACTGATGACTTGGAATCCTTATGTCTGATGAAAGGAGGGAGGAGACATGGGAAAGCATGAGGCAAAACTGCTTAAACTTTTGTTCACTTTCAATACATTTGATTCTTGACATTGAATTTGACATTGAATTCTAGGAACCAAAGTTAGGGAGGGACAGATGAGAAAAAGCAAGCTCAGAGAACATAGTCAGAATATCACATTTTTAAAAATTAGCTTTGATTTCACTTGAAATGTGAAATGTTTTATTCGTCAAGTTTCCAGCATGCTTTATTATAAACTAATTAAACATTTACTGTGAAACAGACTGAAGCAGCTTTAACTTTGCAATAATTTTAAAGCATACAGTGGTCATTCAACATATATCCATAAGTGTATAAATGGACAGAAATAATGGGATAATTAAAAAGTTACTGCTTAATAGCCATAGGCATGAAGGTCTAATTCCTTCCTCCTGAAATTATTTTGGTAAAGAAAATTCTGTGTCCCTAAAAGAATAAAAAAGAAACATTTTTAAACTGGAAGAAAATAAATGTTTCTTTAAAATGACCTGCTTCTATTATTTATTCCTCCACCTGTTCTCCCTCCAGATGGTTTATCTTTGAAAGCTGTCCAAAGATCCAGGTAGATAAAAATGAGACCAAACCAAAAATTCCATACAGTTAGAGTCTTGTAATAAAACTGCATTTAATTTGGAATAAACCTAGCAACAGTCAATTGAATATCTGTTGTCAACAACTGAAACAATATGTTTCAAAAATACAATTACATTTGCAATACAGAACAAAAAAGCAGAGAAGCAGATAATGAATACTTAATGAACAAGTGCCTCAAGTTTTTCTTTAAAATTCACCCTATTGAAAATAAATGCTCCCAACAGCCAATGTATTTCTTACATTATGGAAGTATTCAATACTATTAAAAAAATAACTTCAGTATTGGGAAAAAGTTAAATAACCACTCAAATGAATAGCATGTAGTAAGTTCCTTAAATACCAATGGGACAATCAAGTGGATCCTATTGTACAATGCAGTATTTTGACATCAATTCTGCTCTGATTTTTGAACAGCCCTCTATATGACATCTTTGAGCAAATTAGAAATTTAATTTATGTTAAAACTGAATTGGCATGGAAAATTAATGTAATTGAAAAATTCAGTATAAGACAAAGTTTACTTTATTAAACGCAACTTTATTGTTGCCATCTTTCCTCATTTATTAAACAAATGAAAGATAATTCAGAACACACTAATGAACAAAATATATAAAAGTCAACTAGAAGCAATATTCCTATCTGTATACAGCACTAAATCAAATGCACAGTATTTCATTTGTAAGATCCGCTTTAAAATATAATGACTGCCTAAAAAGCAAATCTTTTATACCCTTCCCAAATCCCTGTCTTTGAATCTTCATGGTAACCCAATGTCTTTATGATGCCGCAGAATGTGTTGATTCTTCTCTGAAGGCCTTCGAAAGCCTTTTTTACAGAATTCACAACGGTGAGGATAGTCTTTTGTATGAATGGAAATAACATGCCGCTTGAAACCTGAGGCATCTGTAGTGCTATATTCACAGTACTCACACTGATAAACTTTTCTACCACTGTGTGTTTTCATGTGTTTTTTGAGTTCCATTTGCAGTTTGAATCCTTTCTTACACCGCTTGCATCTGAATGGAAGATCTTTTGTGTGAACTGAGAGAATATGACGACTCAGAACAAATGGATCTGCAATTTTAAAGTCACAATGTCTGCACTGGTGCAGCTTTTTCCCTTTGTGCACTGCAACATGTTTTTTCAGTTCTGAAGGCCTATGAAAGCCTTTATCACACATATCACACTTGTGGGGATAGTCCTTTGTGTGAACGGAAATTATATGTCTTTTTAAATCACTTGAGTTTGAGCTTTTGTGATCACAGTGCAAACACTGGTGTGTTTTGCTTTCTTGATGCATGAGAATGTGCTGTTGCAGCTCTTTGGTATCAGAAAATATTTGAAAACAAATGTCACACTTGAATGGCATTTCTTTACTATGCCTAGTCTTTACATGAGTTTTCAGATTAGAAGAGTCAGCAGATCTATACTCACAATATTGGCATTGATAGGGCTTTTCACCAGTATGGATTCGCATGTGTTTCTTGAGCTCTGATGGATGCCGAAATCCTTTTCCACATTCCACGCAAATATGAGGAAAGTTTTTGCTGTGTACAGCTAGAAGGTGACGATTCAGTAATCCCTGTTCTGCTGTTTCATACTCACAAAATTTGCACTTGTGCATTTTGTTTGCTGCTTTGTCCCTGTGCACCATCTTGTGTGTAAACAAAGCTCCTGCATGAGAGAAACTTTTCCCACATTCATCACATTCAAT
Source organism: Ptyas mucosa (assembly GCA_012654045.1). Classification (NCBI taxonomy): domain Eukaryota; kingdom Metazoa; phylum Chordata; class Lepidosauria; order Squamata; family Colubridae; genus Ptyas; species Ptyas mucosa. The sequence goes on along the minus strand of WNWU01013815.1, from coordinate 29,197,747 downwards.
TAGTTTCTCAGTCTTGGTAGTAAGCTTGTGGCTCTCAAGGTGATTATGCAGACTTAACTTTTTATTTGTAGTGTAATCACAATCAGTGCATCGATATTTTTTCTTAGCAAGAAGGTGCTCTGGGTGATTTTTCATGTGTCTTTTCAAGAAGCCTCGGGATTTAAATTTCTTTCCACAAATCATACAAGGGTAGACAGTCAAAGGATGGCCATCAGGCCCAATAATTATGGCTGCATAAAAAAACAAAATATAATAAAAATGGCATCTACCAAATACCTGGCAAACACTAGCATAATTGCACAGAAGTTATACATTTTAAGTTCCTATTAGTTTTAGTAGCAGAATTAAGCACATGCTTAAGCTTCACATTGAAATACATAGGATACCAACATTCTGCTGGAATTGCAAATAAAGTTCAGATCAATTAATTGTCAAGTAATTACAATGGTATCTCAGCTTTCTCCCTCAAAATTAAAAATCTTCCAACAGAAATATGGCTTACAGAATTTCAATAATTGGAAGCAATGTCAAGAGCCAACATATCACTTAGACAAATTAACCCTGTGGAAAGGAATATCTTGACATGTCAGCAATTGCAACATCTGCATTCTCTCAAAGGAATCTTGTGGGAATAGATATATTTTCAAGAAATGACTCATATCTGGCATGTTTCAAGATAATATTCTCCAAAAGAACATATACACAGGTATACACATGTGCCTTTGTGTATTGATGCAAAACATCCATCAAGACTGAAGTTGAAGATAGTATGTTACTTTTAAATGAGAAATCAGTCTACCAGTCTACAACCCCAATAAAGCAGCAATATTACACAAACTCCCACCAAGAATGTGTATAGATAGATGGCTGTGCTTTTAAAAATGCTAATGGAGAATGCATTTCCATTTCCAATTCTATTTTCAAGCAAACAGAAGCTGAGTACCTGTTTGATATTGTCTGGATTCCAGTCTTCTCCTTTTCTTTGGTTTTTGTTTTGTTAGCCTTTCAAGACCAGAAGACTCATCTATGTGCAAGAGGGCACTTGCAGTTCCATTTCGGTTTTCAACTGCATCATTATTTCCTAGTGTGGATCAGAATTTAGCATCCTAAGGATTAGTCCACATACTATCTCTGAATATGATTTTTATACTTTTAAAAGGCAAGTGTGAATAATCAGCTCTTGGTGTTAATAAATATATTTGGATATCTTTGTAGTCAACAGTAAGCAACATTTAGATTTAAAAAACCAAGCCTTCTTCTATTCAGTGAATAATTCACGTGTATCTTTTTGCCAATATATATCTATATCTTTCTCACTGTCCTCACTGACCATGGAAAGAGCCTCAAGTATTATACATACATATTCACAGCATGAATTTAATCACATCATGACGAACACACAGGTAGAAAGAATACTGTAGAAGATAGATGCTCTTGGCAAATAGACACCATAGAATCCAATTACCAGAGTCTATTTTTCCAAGGCCACTGGAAGATGCATGTAAATATTGTAGCCATATGGCTGATTGTAAGTCAACTAGCAACCCTCCACCCTTATGGGAGGAGAGTATAAAAGTATCTCCCACATTGATGCATGTAAAAGAAATGGACCGAAGCTGGAAGTTCCGATGAAAAGAAAATAAGTATAATTAACATGACAAAAATCTAAATTTTATAGGAGGCCTGTAAACTTCGTTTTTACTTATCTGATTCAAAATACTGAGTAAAATTAACAAATGCCAAGTCTCAAGATTTGAAAAAACTCTCCTTCTCTCTAAGGTTGAATAAATTATCTATTTTTGCAAAAAATTTTTAAAAAAGAGATACATTGTTTATTTTTATTATTCTAACTATAATAGAAATATAATAGAGTTGATTTCTTATTACAATTTCCTTCTTAATTCCTGTACAGTTTCAAATAAACCATAAATAATTTCAATCAAGAATCAAATAATATATATGTACTCTTATACATAAATCCTGGCAGAAATACTGAACACCATCCCAGAAAGATTACTTTAAGTTTCTGAATACAGAAGACCAGAAACCAATATTCTTACTAGGTAATCTTTAATTTTTGGGAGTAATGACCTACCATAAGCTGCTGCCCAAGCTATTGGCATAAAGCTTTTGATTTCACTGTCATCAATTTGCTGTTCATGAGTCGCTGCTGCATCTTCCTCTCCTACTATCACTTCCATATAGACTTCATCAGCAATTTCAGCAACATCTAATAGAAGAAACATGTTATGAGTTTTGTATATTTTTTAAAACCTTTAAAATCTTTAACCCAAATGAAGGTCACATACTTACTTAAATCTTCATCTTCATGCTGAGAATCATTTACTGTCATATAGACCATTTTTTCTCTTGGAATGCGAACACTGCTATTTTGGTTAATTAAAGTTTCACCATGGTCATTTTCAGATTCACTTTCCACAATGTCTACTGTGCCTCCTATGTTAAAAAGAATTATCAACATTATTTGTAAGAATATGCTTCTATTACACTATGTTTCAAATTCAAGAAACTGAAAAAAAATATAGTAACACAATTTTTTAAAAGGTGTGAGAGTTCTGTCAACTAGACATTTGGAAAGAACTGAGTAAAACAAGAGGGATATTATGAAATCCTATTGAAATATAAGCTTCATTATATTAATTTAGAAAATATGTATAGGATCATAGACTAAGTACATAGTCTGTATCTTTACAAAGGGAGATAACCAAAGTTTATTAGTAGATTTTTATCCCAACTTTATACACACACACATAGTATGCCTGCTTTTTAATTTTCCCCATAACAACCCTGTGAGGTTATTTGGAGTGGCAGATTGACTGGTCCAAAGTCACTCAGTCTGCTTTCATGCGTAAGAGACGCATAGGCCAGAACCTTAACAAAGCTGCTTCTATATATGAATATACATTAATAATAATAATAATAATAATAATAATAATAATAATGCATTTTTGAATTTAGTTGACTGAGTTTCATGTTTAATGAATCAAGTAAATAATAATAAAATAAAATAAAATAAAAAGTGCAGTTATTAGGAATGCCATTCATAGGGTGTTTCAGGGTTCTTTTCGCTTTTAGTATGACAAATTCTCAGAACATTTCTGGAGATCTCCAAGCACCAAAATATTATTTTTTTCTTTCATTTAAGAAAACCTCACCTATGTCATCTTCTCCAGGATCAGCTTTGAAAATGTAGACTTTGATGACTTCTGGGCAAATGCCATCCATTTTACATGGATCACTTTCTGACTCAGATTTAAGGTCAACAGAATTGTCAGCTTCTGTTTTGACAGCATCATCCACTACAAGAAAATCAACAATACTATCACAATAACATTCCTCTAACATAAATTACAAGCATTTCTTATGTGAATAGAACAGAATATAACTTTGTTACAGTCATTGACCAGCAATAGACATGTGTTTGTACATTAAAACCCAAAGGGACATCAATTATTTGCCAAGCATTCTATTTATTTGCACATATACTTTATTTCCAAGGTATACTATTATTTTTCCCTTTAACTCCATATTTCTACAAAACACTTCATAACTAAATCTTATTTATTAAACACCTTCTTTAAATCAACAAATATAAAAATAAACTTTTTTCCTCATGTTCATACATTTTTCAATATCCATTAAACAGAAATCTGATGTGTATCCAACCTGCTTAGTAAAATGCTTGCTAAATTTTTCAGTCTTCCCTTATTTTGAGTTTTATCCCAAATTATTGCATAACTTTTATTTTTAAATTCCAATTAAAAGAATTCTTGTTTAACTTCTTCAATCCCCAAACTGTTTTTATTTCAAATCTGTCTGCATTTTCCATTTTTTAATCATAACCATTTCTTATATTTTTATTACATTTTTTGCTATTGTTTTTCTCTACACAGAAAATATATATATATATATTCATTCCCATCCAGTTTTTCACCTTACAATTTCACAATCCTTTTGTGTACTTCTCATTAGTATAATTCTTCACTTAATTCCTTCCATTTTTCCCAGGATATTTCCACATTTTTACTGATGTCCACTTTCCATTCATTCTATTGTGAAATAAATTCATTTTCTAATATTTTACAAGCAAGCTTTGTACTTTTTGCAGTCATTCTATTTTCCCTTGTTCCTCTTCTTCCCAAGATTCACTTCTCATGCTATTAACGCTCATGCTACTTATGCTCAAACTCATGCTACACATGCTAACCTCAACCCTAATAGTCTGCTCCTCATTCAATACTTCTCATCATTTTTGTATTCTTCACTAAGCCTCTCAATGTTTCACCATGAACTATCTATCTATCAATCAATCCTTTGAATAGGTATGCATGAATAATCATGCTTATCTTGTTTCTACCATCCATTCATGTCTCTTAATAGAATTTTTCACCCCCCAATTGCATTAATTTTAAATGTTAGTTATTCCATTTCACAATTCACTGAAGCTATTGTATATCTCCCATATACAATAGCATTCTATATATGGCCATTTCATATAATTTGTCCCATCAATTTCCATATGTTTGTCATTTTGCAATAATGCATTGCAGTTACATTGGGAATGATTTTAAACAGCTGAGAAAGACACCATCAGCAAAGTCCTCCACAATATCTCACATATTACAGAAATAAATTAAATTTCCATCACAGTCAACAAAATAAGTGTCTACAATAAGTCAGATTGGATATTTAGTATTTCTATGTAAAAGAAATACTGAATTTGAAAAGCATGTTTTCATATTGCTTTGCAATACTCTTATAGACAGACCAGATTACACAAATAGTATAAAACATCTACAACTTTCTGATAAGGCTCTAAGAAAAAGATTAATACTGTGAGAAACTTTCACTAGCACAATACTAACAGGCATTCACATTAAATCATAAGAAATATAGATTTATAATTTCCACAAGAAAAATAGTAAAAGTATATTGTTAGGAAATAAGGATTATAACACGCTCATGTATAATAAGAGTGTAGCAGTCTGCATATTATTAAGAAAAAAAGGCAAATCAATTCTTAAGAGAATATAGGACATCATCAACTGTTGGTTAGCTGCTATCACATTATGAAAGATTACTCCTAGATTTCTAGTGTATAATGTGGCCTTGATAATGATGCAGGAATACTTCCTTTGTCTAGGGCTGTATTTTCAACAACTTTAGATATTATTGCAATTCTGCATCTGGCAAACAATAGTACTATAGTCCTAAAAAAAGGCAACAAAGCACATTATCACTATCCTGAAAAAACACTGAACTCAGCAATAAATTGTAATCTCATGGAACAGCAAATCAAGAGTTTGGGACTTAAGAAATAGATTGCAACACGTTGCCTGTAAATCACAGATACTAATAAATTTCTTTGCAAGATCTGTATTTGCCTAGAAATATTAGACACAATTACAGTGTACACATTTTAAAAAGTAGTTCTCAACTTAGGAAATAGTTTTTTTTCCTATTCCAATTTCAGGTAGTCCTCTACTTACAACCATTTGTTTAGTGACCATTCAAAGTTACAATACTGAAAAAGCAACTTATGACCTTTTTTCACACAACCATTGCGGGATCACCATGGGGATGTGATCAAAATTCAGACACTTGGCAATTGGCCTGTATTTATGACATTTGCAGTGTCTTGGGTTCATATGATCCCCTTTTGCAACCTTCTGAGAAGCAAAATCAATTTGGAAACCCGAATCACTTAACAACCACATTACTAACTTAACAACTGTAGTGTTTCACTTAACAACTGTGGCAAGAAAGGTCGTAAAATAGGGCAAAATTCACTTAACAACTGTCTTGCTTAGCAATGGAAATTTTGGACTCAATTGTGGTTGTAAATTGCGGACTACCCTCCCACTTCATTCTCTTTTCTTTTTGCTAACATATTCACTATGCATCTACTGTTCATCACTATGTTTTTTTAAAAAAACAAAAATCATTTATTTCTTCAATCCTTTAACTGTTGCCAGTTAGCTCTCCATCCTGTATTTCTGCTGGCAACCATTCGAACAGAGAAATGTATTTATTTAATATATCCTTATAGGGATTCTTAAACAACTGCATCTTAAACCTAAAATTATTGAAATACAAGAATAGATTAAAATAATATATAAACTTTATTCATTATAAATATGGAAGAATGGAAAATAAAACAAAAATAACAACATTTACATATAAGGATTATCCACAGAAAGCTCTGGATTTCCAGTAGGAATTAAATAATGTAAGAATGGGTACTTTGCAAATTTGGGAAGAAGAGCATTCCAGATACTACAAATAAGTGTAAAGTAGTAGTCTATTAGTCTCAACAACATATAGTAACTCTATGATCTTAATAATAACAAGTGTCAAGTGACTAATTTTGCACATTAGTTCAAGGCTTGCAGCCCAATGATCAAAGAGTGATAGGTGATTGATGCAGGGTATTTTAATAGTACAAAAGGTAAAGGTAAAAGTTTCCCCTATCCAGTCATGTCTGACTCTAGGAGGCAGAGCTCATTTCTACTTCCTAGTCCAAGGAGCCATCGTTGTCCAAAGACGCTACAGTAGACATGGGGCTGACATGAGTATATGCTGAGGCGCACCGAACAGTTACCATCCCACTAAAGTGGTACTAATTCCAATGAAATGGGAATGTTCACTGCAAAATCTTTTTTAAAAAATAATGTTAAAGTCATAGGCATGGTTACTAAAGCTAATTTTATTATCTTAACTTTAAATTATTTATTTTTTAACAACAAAATTGTTCTTGTTATCAAACAAACTATTTTTATATATAAAAATAAGCTAATTCAATTATTATGTAGAATGGTGATACTGTTAAAATGTGTTCGTTACATTCCTGATACATGAGATGTCAGGATCTAAAATTGTCTATATGTTGTATTGATTAGCACTGCAAAAATCCAAGAACAAAATCAGTGGGATAGCCTGGATGAAAAATTCTCTAGTTTAAACTGCAGTCCTTAAAATAGTTTACCCAGACACTTACAGGAAATCATCAGGTAGTCTTCACAGTTGTTTTTTTCATCATTATGCTCCACAGATATTCCACTGGCATCAATTACAGCTTCAGAAGCACAGTCTGCCATTAAGACTTCTGAAACTACATCTTCTCCAAGGGAATCTGTGACAATTTCTGCTTCTACAACATTATTATGGTCATGAACATGTTCCATATGTTCAATATCAGGTACATGTATTGATTCATTTGTGAGTACATGTTCAGGTATTGCCATTGCTGAAGCTGTAATTTCAGATGCTAAAACATCTTCTGGAACACTGCAGTGTGACAAAGACACTTCTTCAGTGACATCAGTGTCCAGCACTGGTTCAGGAATAATAACAGTTTGAGATACATCTGTATCTTCCATGATATCTGAACACTGAACATCTTCTATAACAACGTCCTCAATGACATCTTGAATTACTACAGAATCTGGATCATCAGGGACAAAATTATGTACAGTTATATCAGAATCTTCTACATCTGATACATATACAGTTTCCTGTATTTCGACAACAATTTCATCTCCGTTCAAATGCGTTTCATCAGCTCCTGGAATATATAAATTATAATCAGTCCTATACTATCATAAATCTTAGTTGAGAAAAAATCAGCAAATTTTGATTATGATATAGCAGGTATTATCTCTAACTTATTTACCATACCAGAAAAAAATTTGATTTGAAGGGCTTTACTCGTCTTGATCCATTTATCAGGTGCAAATCATGGAAGTCATATACAGGTAGTCCTCAACTTATGACCATAATGAGGCCAAAACCTCTATTGCTAAGTGAGACAGTTAAGTTAGTTTTGCCCCATTTTACGACCTTTCTTGCCATTGTTGTTAAGTGAATCAGTGCAGTTGTTAAGTTAGTAATATGATTGTAAAGTGAATCTGGCTTCCCCATTGACTCGGCTTCTCAGAAGGTCACAAAAGATGATCACATGACCCTGAGACACTGCAACCGTCATAAATATGAGACAATTGCCAATCATCTGAATTTTGATCATGTGACTGTGGGGATGCTGCAATGGTTGTAAATATGAAAAACAGTTATAACTTTTTCAGTGCTGTTGTAACTTCAAATGGTCATTAAATGGAAGGTTGTAAGTCAAGGACTACCTGTATTCTATATAATTTGCTTCCTACTTGCTAGTAACTAGCAATATTTCCACAATTTAGTGTGATAGAAGATAAAAAACTATTTTAAAAGCTAATTATTGATAACCTATTTTTCGATCAGTTTTCACAAACATTTCATAATCTGCCTTCCCATATAGCTAGTAAGTTATCTTGCCTTTATTAAAAAAAAACTGGTACACAATAATCATATGTAAATCAGTGGTGGGATTCAAATTTTTTTACTATTGGTTCTGTGGGCGTGGCTTGGTGGGCGTGGCAGGGGAAGAATATTATAAAACTCCATTCCCACTCCACTCCAGAAGGCTACTGTAAAATCTCCATTCCCTCCCCACTCCAAGGGAAGGTTACTGCAAAATCCCCATTTCCTCCGGATCAGCTGGGACTTGGGTGGCTGAGAATAGATGGGGATGCGACTAGTCAGAGGTGATATTTACCAATTCTCTGAACTACTCAAAATTTCCGCTACTGGTTCTCCAGAACTGGTCAGAACCTGCTGAATATCACTTCTGATGTAAATATTTGAAACATATAATATTCCTTATATTTTTCAGTCTCAAAATAGATTATTAACTATTCTAAAATAGATCTAAATTAGTTTAACTATTAAATAAATTAGATCCAGACTTGGGTAATAAAAGTAATCTGGATTCATTACTAAAGACCCAATAGTTATCGAGTTTAGGAAAAGCAGCTTATATATTATTTTCTTACATACCCGTTGGATCAAAAAATGCCTGTGGGTCATGTGGCTGTAGTTCAAGCCCATCTTCATCCATGGCCTTTAAATCTCATCAGTCACAATATCTATAAAATTAAAACAAATGTGTTTTGCATAGACTTTTAATAAGTGTCCCAGACTAGTACATGGCATATATATTGCAATCAAACCTGCATTGGGGAAAAAATTGTCACATCCTTGAGACTTGAACATTTTGCCCCATTCCTGAGTAAGCATAAAAAGAATGGCTAATATGTTGATGTCCCTTCCTTGCCTCCTATAGCAATGGGAGAATTCATTTGTACCAAAGCAAAATATCAATACCTTCTTTGTAACACTTCATGCTTTTCTCCCTATGCATGAACATCATGGCATTTTCTGTTAAGACTATAATATTTTGGTATAATCTGAATCAAATACTGCAAGTATTAACTATATTTTTCCAATTTCATCCATTTTAATATCTAAAGCTTCTGGATAATTAAAAACTTTTTATTTGCTTGACTGGCATTGTTGAATCCTGAATGCAGTATCTAAAATGTATTAATATAGTATCTGGTGTACATTCCTGCTTCCATTCATTTCACAAGTATAAAAAAAGTTTTCCTGCTTATGCCTTTGTGAATGCATCTGTTGAAATAAGCATTCCCATAAATACATTCTACATCTTTGCTTTCCTGCCTAAATTGTGTATCTTCTGTAGAAGTCTTGACTAATATTTTCTTTTCTAGTGTAAGTTAGTATTCTTCGCATCAACCCCTATTACTCAGAAGCTATTGTCTATCACATTTGTTTTTCAGATGCTTGTTTACTGACTGCAATGTGTCGTTTCAAAACAATAAAATGGTCACTTTTGAGGGGTTTTTAAATCTATAATAATCCAATTTACCTACTTCACATATCACTCCAACAGGAAAAAAACCCCTCTAGGCTGTTTTTCAATCTCTATAATTCAAATTATAAATTATTAACCATCCTACGGTTGTATTTATGTACCACTTGATGATTACTAATATTAAAATTATCAAATGAGCAACAGAGGCCACAGGATTTATGACACCTAATTACTAATAAATTTATCAGCGCATAGGCTTTCCTTGACTACTTTCTCTGCACATGTGTGCACTTGGAAGCTTGTTTCTGGTGGGATTTTGAATTTAATTCTGGTGCTTCAGCTGTGGCACCACTATGCTCCCTTATAGCAGGCTTGCTCCCTCAAGCCTGTCATGCAATCAGCTTTTCTTAATTAATGAAATGACCCACACTATTATTTTCCTCGGTATCTGTTGCCACTAGTAGGTGGTTCATGATTAGGAAGTTATTTTTTGCGGAAAGACAGAACCATCTGGACAAAACGAGCACCTGGCGCTGCAAGCAGCTCTTCCTGTATCAACATAACGGGGACGGGGAGCTATGTGAATAATCACTCGTGTTCCGTCGGTCATTGTCTGATACTCAGGGCTAGGAGGCAAACCAATAATAGGCAGAAAATGCCTCTGCACCCGCTGGATATTACGTGAAAGGGAAGAATGTGGAGGGACTAAATTATGCAGGGCTCGGGAGTAGCCGAGCAGGACAACTGGGCACAAGAAAGGGAGGGAGAGGGGAGGGGCAAGCTTCCCCCACTGGCGCCGTCTCCGCCCTGCCCTGCCCGCCTGTAATGGGGACTGTCTGGGGCCAGAAGCGATTAATTCAAGATGGCGTCCGGCACTCTTTCTCAGCCTCCCTAGCTGCCGCCATCTTGTCTCCCCCTAGCAGCGATCCCTCCGTTTCAGGCTTGGTCCCACTGTCCTCTAAGAATGTTTGACCCCCATTCCTCGTGCAACCTACAACAGCCCACCGCTTTTGTCTCTCTGGAAGCTGAGCTACAGCTGCCTGACCCCCCCACCCCGCAAGGCTTCCGGCCCGTTCCTGCAACAAGGAACGCCGCGCGGCCTAGCTGCGGCCTTCTTGGGGCCTGTACCGAAGCAGGCGCCGAGGCCTGGTTCCACGCAGGGGTAAGGGCCTAGGTCGGGCCTGTCCCATACTGCTTACCAGGCGGGGCGGTGCGGCGGGCTCTGGGAGGCCTTTCTCCGCGTAGCTGGGCCGATCTCGGTGGTAGTGTCGCGGCGGCGGGGCGGGCGGGCGGGAGCGAAGGGGAGGGAGGGGCCGAGCTCGGAGCTGAGTGGAAGCGGCCAAGCTCCCCGGGCCGGGCAGCCGTCAGCACGTCACGTCACTGCCCGTGAGAGACCCAGGGAAATGCGGAAGGAGTTGCCGGCTCCGCTGCTGCTTGAGCCGCCTGCTCTTCGGCCCCGGGCCAGGCCAGACCGGGCGCGCGACCGAGAAGGAACCGGGCCGGGCCGGGTGGATGAAGTAGAAGGGCGGTGGGTCCCTGCCAACCCCTCCCGCTACAGCTGCCGCTCCTGTCGCCGCCTCCGTTCCAGGTTGGCCGTAAAATTCCGCTCCGGGCTCAGACTTGCTGAACTCGGCGCCGGGGAATGAGGAGTTGTTTAGGCCTGGAAAATCCCCAACATTTTGGGGTGGCTTCTCCACAGGCATTGCCCCGGGCACCCCCGCCTCCCGAATCGTAATACATCCCCCTCGCTTGCCGAAAATAAATTTATCCACAGCCTTTTGGAAAATGAAAATAAGAGGTACCTTATTACGGCATTTTTAATGAAAGTATTGTCCCGCTCTCTATCTCTTCCCTCCGCCCTCCCCTTCTCCATTTGACGGAGAACATACATTTTTCTTACATAGGAAGGCAGGAAAATGAAAGTACGGTGCTTTAATCCCGGTTCATATAGATCAATCGTTTTGGTGAATGCAGTTATCTATCGTGTTTTCTGTTTCTGGTTTTATAGGGAGTCAGAGGTACTATTGTACAGCTACTTTTCCAAATCAGAATGTGCAACTTTAGTTAGCAAATACAAAATTTGCGATTATTAGACATTGGGGGCCAGTGTTGTTGTAAAATGAATGTTTCAAAATAATTATTCTCGTTTCATAGTTGCAAACTTAAATTTACTGAATACTTCATTGTAACGATCTATATTTTGTTAATGACACAATTATTTAAAAGTTACGTAGATGATTTGTACAGTTCTCTGTTTTCAGATATCAAAATCAGATTGTGGATACTTGATATGAGTATGGATCAAATTAAGGCTCATTTCCTTTGGAGCCCTAAGGTGCAAATCACATATGCATTGTATCCCATTTAATTCTCTGTTAAAAATGTGTGTTAACAGCAGAACACAATTTTGTGTCTTTGCTTTGTGTTATAGATGCTATTTTTAATATTTTCTATTAAGCTTAGATAGCATTTTTAAAGTTAAAAAAGTAAATTCAAGTTGCAAAATTCTCAGGTACAGTATAGGCAGACTAACTGGGGAATTCTGAGAACTGAAATCCATTCTCTGGAAGGGGATGACAAGGTTAGAGAAGACTTCTCTTGTTATTATATTTTCTGCTGTGTATCTTCAATTATTAGCAATAAAATACATTACCACGTTTAGTAAATTGTTGTGTATCTTGTTTTCCTAATATTTTAATTGCATGGTTTATTATTTTAATAACATTTGGTTTAATAAAATGTATGATATTTAGAGGGAACAGCATTAAAAGTTGAAGTAGTCAGGAGCAACTATCCATCCTCATAAATAATACTTTATATACCATAGTTTATGGAATTCAGTGTCACATGATGTAATGTTGGGAATTCAGTTTAGAATTAAAAATAGATTTAAACATGTAGGAAGATAAAGACTGCTATGGTTCTTTGTCAAAGTGCCTGTATGAAATCCATTTTAAAACTTGAGGCTTTCAAGAAGCATCTACCGGGTTACTTTGCAAACAAAATTCTGACTTAGAGGGATCTTTTGGTCTGACCAGCAAACCTTTTCTTTGTAAACAAATAAAACATATGGTATGTTAATAGAATAAATTAGCTGGTTTGCACAATTTTTATGATACACCAATCAAACATACAAAAATATAAAACTCTATAAAAGGATCAATACAATCACAAAAATGATAAGCATAGAGGTAAAGAAAAAAATAGAGGTTAAAAAAGGCTTGGAAATTACATTATGAGCAGTATAGATTTCTTCCTACATTGTGCCATTCTTAGCCAATTTTCATGCCCGAAAAGTCCGCAATTCTTGTATGTAAACTATGAAGAACAGCAGTCATATTAACAGTCCTGATGATATTGGCTCAAATGCAAATATAACAGGACAATACCACTGTATCAGTTAATGTTAAACTCCCAAGTATATCTTCAATTGCAAGGTGATTACAATCCTTACTGATACAATAAATAATAGGAAGTTTTGTACATTATCCTAAACTATGGTTTGTTTGAATAAAACTTAATTTGTTGAATTAAGACGAACATAATTATCTGATTATTACTTAGTGTGATATGTAAACCAAGCCTTTTTGTTATCCATTTTATTTTTTTATTAACCAACAAAAACAATAGTCAACATCTGTGTTCTTTGGCATAATCTCCAAGCCTGGATAAATAATTTGTTTCTGGAAAATCAATATATTTTGGTTTTAGCATTTTTATGATGGAATGATTAATACAATATTTAAGACAATGTAAATACTTTGTTTTCAAGGGATCTCTAGAAACAATGCAACAGGAGGACCAATCCTAGGTTAAGGCTGTGTTTTTGTCCCCCAGAAATTTTGTTTTCATGGCAGAAATTCCTTGGAGTCCTATACTGATCCCAGTAAAACACATGCTAGGTGTGTTTCATAGTTAAATAGATTGATGAACAGTCTAAGAACATTAAGTAACATTAACATTAAGTATTTTCCTAGACCAAAACCTTAAAGGAGACAGGATAAACTTTATCAGAACAGAATTTGACATTTCAAACTATAGAACAGGAGAAAATCTAATATATGCAAATTTTAAGGATAGAAAATAGTTAATATTAAACTATTTTTAAACCCTCCATATGAATACTTGCAGGGTATAGCAGCTGCATTATTCATATAAAAAATAAATCAAAAATGAAAGAAAACAATTCTTTCAAAAGGAAAACTTTTTGCATATAAATCAAATAAAAAAAAGTTTCAATATTAAATCAAATGTATTTCAGATTGCCCTTCAGGGGTCATTACTCAGGACACTTCACATAAAGCTTACTAATAATGGAATTAGATTCAGAGCAAATGAGTAATTTTATGCTCAAATAATGTTGGAAGCATGTCACACAAAGGTAGTGCAGTATTCCAGAATCAAGTTGCAATATTACCTAGAATACCTTGTCCTGGATAATGTACTTTTATTACATTATGTATTTGTTCATTGTTTTTTATAGCCTGCCCCTGTTAGAAGAAGAATATTAAACAATACAAAACCGTAAATACCTCCAACAATCAAGTAGAGTAAAAATAATAATAGGGGAATAGGGCTGTTTTGGCAGCTTTTGGGAATCCATGAGGAAGAGACCAAACAGAATAAGGACCAAAACAGAAAAGACGTCATCTGGTCCATGATTTTATATCAAGAAAAATTCAAATTTTGGATTTGATAAAAACCCATAAATGAAATTTAATCCAAAAATAGTTTTTATATTGACATAAATTCTGTGTAGAATTTTTTATTTATATGCAAAGTTATTTGAGACATTATAATCCCACAGTGTAATTTGCCATTATTTTACCGAGGGAATTATATGTATTTAATGTGATGTTTAACAGAAAAGTTCAACTTCTGTTGTAAATCCTTTTCAAAAATTGTTGAACTTTACAGCAGTGCCATTAAATATGGAATAATAATCCAACTTGATTGTTACATAACCAATACTTTTTAGAAAATTAGCTGTCAGTTTAGGACCCAATACTTGAGTAATATTAGTAAAACATGTTGTACTTTAAAAACATTTTAAAGTACAACATTAACTGTAAATCATATTTTTTCCATAGAATTTCCATTGCTGCATTGTGTCTAAATACTGCATCCATTTGGTCATACAATCTTTAACTTGCTCATTTTCAGAGTCAAATCTTACCAATTAGAAGGAAAACTACTGGACAATTTTGGGTCCACTTGAAAAGGTCTGCCATCTATATTGAAGTCAAAGGCAGCTTGGAAGTGTAGTTTGATGAGAAAATTATTTAACCACAATAGCATCTGGAATGAAATAAAAACCAATCTATATTCTCCCAGGTCAGATTACCTGAAAAGGACCATAGTTGCCATGGAGGTCATGAATTCACAAGTTTCATCAGACTTTCTTCCCAGGATACTTTGGGAGTTCCAGTCCCAATCCTGAGATGACAATCAGGAGCTTGTAGAGTCACTACCATGCAGGTAAATAATTAGTATTTCAGCAATAACACCAGTTTAACAGCCCAATTGGAAGGACTCCCAGCTGGTTACTTCTAGATCAGTGCTTACAGCCACTGCTTTTCCTTAGTCAAACTGGCATGGCTGATACAGGACTCAAAACCACTGTGTGCAAATTACTGACAAGGTTATATTATCTCTGTTGTCCAACCTGCTCTCAATAATACATGTTAGATTAGTGTGTTTATTAATTCCATACAAAAGATGGATATGATGTGAGAATTTGCAGAGGAATACAGGTGAAACTCGAAAAATTAGAATATCATGCAAAAGTTCATTTATTTCAGTAATGCAACTTAAAAGATGGAACTAATATATGAGTTAGACTTATTACATGCAAAGCGAGATAGTTCAATTTTGATTTGTCATAATTTTGATGATTATGGCTTACAGCTCATGAAAACCCCAAACTCACAATCTCAGAAAATTAGAATATTGTGAAAAGTTTCAATATTCTAGGCTCAAAGTGTCCCACTCTAATTGGCTAATTAAGCCATAACACCTGCAAAGGGTTCCCGAGCCTTTAAATGGTCTCTCAGTCTGGTTCAGTAGGAATCACAATCATGGGAAAGACTGCTGACCTGACAGTTGTGTAGAAAACCATCATTGACACCCTCCATAAGGAGGGAAAGCCTCAAAAGGTAATTGCAAAAGAAGTTGGATGTTCCCAAAGTGCTGTATCAAAGCACATTAATAGAAAGTTATGTGGAAAGGAAAAGTGTGGAAGAAAAAGGTGCACAAGCAGCATGGATGACCGCAGCCTGGAGAGGATTGTCAGGAAAAGGCCATTCAAAAGTGTTGGGGACTTTCACAAGGAGTGGACTGAGGCTGGAGTCAGTGCATCAATAGCCACCACGCACAGATGGATCCTGGACATGGGCTTCAAATGTCGTATTCCTCTTGTCAAGCCGCTCCTGAACAACAAACAACGTCAGAAGCGTCTTATCTGGGCTAAAGACAAAAAGAACTGGTCTGTTGCTCAGTGGTCCAAAGTCCTCTTTTCTGATGCTTTATGGGGATGCTGACTTCATTTTCCAGCAGGACTTGCACACTGCCAAAAGTGCCAAAACCTGGTTCAATGCCCATGGGATTACTGTGCTTGATTGGCCAGCAAACTCGCCTGACCTGCATTGTCAAGAGAAAGATGAGAGACATGAGACTGAACAATGCAGAAGAACTGAAGGCTGCTATTGAAGCATCCTGGTCTTCCATAACGCCTCAGCAGTGCCACAGGCTGATAGCATCCATGCCACGCCGCATTGAGGCAGTAATTGATGCAAAAGGGGCCCAAACAAAGTACTGAGTACATATGTGTGCTTATATTTTTCAGAGGTCCGATATTGTTCTATGTACAATCCTCATTTTATAGATTTCATGTAATATTCTAATTTTCTGAGATATTGAATTCGGGGTTTTCATGAGCTGTAAGCCATAATCATCAAAATTATGACAAATCAAGGCTTGAACTATCTCGCTTTGCATGTAATGAGTCTATCAAATAATAATAATAATAATAATAGTAATAATAGTAATAATAGTAATAATAATAATAATAATAATAATAATAATAATAATAATAATAATATAATTTAATTTGTATCCCGCCCTTCTCCCAAAAGGGACTCAGGGCGGTGGACAGCCAGAATTAAAATACATACAATACAAAAATTAAGATGAATTAAAAGATATTAAATCCATCGGCCTCCCAATTTAAAACCCCAAGTCTATAAAATTCAAAATCCCAATTTAAGACCATTTAAGCTAGGCCGGCTTGCTGGAATAAGTAAGTCTTCAAGGCTTTGCGGAAGGTCTGGAGGTCCGGGATCAGTCTTATTCCAGGAGGTAGCTCATTCCATAGGGTGGGTGACCCCACAGAGAAGGCTCTCCCCCTGGGGGCCGCCAGCCGACATTGCTTGACTGACGGCACCCTGAGGAGGCCCTCTCTGTGAGAGCGTATTGGCCGGTGGGAGGTTATCAGTAGCAGCAGGCGGTCTCGTAAGTACCCTGGCCCTAAGCCATGGAGCGCTTTAAAGGTGAGAACCAATACCTTAAAGCGCACCCGGAAGACCAACGGGAGCCAATGCAGCTCGCGCAGGAGAGGCGTTACATGGGAGCACCCCGTCGCTCCCATAATCACCTGCGCGGCCACATTCTGAACCAGTTGGAGCCTCCGGGTGCTCCTCAAGGGGAGCCCCATGTAGAGAGCGTTGCAGTAGTCCAGGCGAGATGTAACGAGGGCATGAGTGACCATACATAAGGAGTCCCGATCCAGAAAGGGGCGCAACTGGCGTATCAGGCGAACCTGATAAAAAGCCCTCCTGGCCACAGCCGTCATGTGCTCTTCTAAAGTCAGCTGTGTGTCCAGGAGGACGCCTAAGTTGCGAGCTCCCTCTGTAGGGGCCAATAACTCGCCCCCAATAGCCAGCGATGGCACCAGCTGGCTATATCGGGATGCCGGTATCCACAGCCACTCGGTCTTGGAAGGGTTGAGTCGAAGCCTGTTCCTCCCCATCCAGACCCGCATGGCCTCCAGACACTGGGACATCACTTCGAGGGCATCATTGGGGTGGTCTGGGGTGGAAATGTACAGCTGAGTATCATCAGCGTACAGATGAAATCGCACCCCAAAACCATGGATGATCTCACCCAGCGGCTTCACATAAATGTTGAACAGGAGTGGCGAGAGGACCGACCCTTGCGGCACCCCGCAAGCAAGGCGCCTCGAGGTCGACCTCTGCTCCCCTGCCAACACAGACTGCGACCGGTCAGAGAGATAGGAGGAGAACCACCGCAGCACGGTGCCTCCCACCCCCAATCCCCCCAACCGGTGCAGCATGATACCATGGTCGATGGTATCAAAAGCCGCTGAGAGATCTAACAGGACCAGAACAGAGGAACAGCCCCTGTCCCGGGCCCTCCAGAGATCATCCACCAATTCGACCAATGCCATCTCCATGCTGTACCCAGGCCTGAAGCCGGACTGGCACGGATCTAGATAGACGGTTTCATCCAGGTACTGTGGGAGCTGGCGCGCAACCACACTCTCTACAACCTTCGCAATAAAGTGAAGGTTGGAGACCGGACGGCAGTTTGCCAAAACAGCCGGGTCCAGAGAAGGCTTCTTGAGGAGGGGCCTCACCACCGCTTCTTTCAAGGCGGGAGGCAAGAAACCCTCTCTCAAAGCATTTATAATCCTCTGGAGCCAGCCTCGTGTTACCTCCCGGGTGGCCAGTACCAGCCAGGAGGGACACGGGTCCAATAAACGTGGTTGCGTTTAACCCCCCCAGGATCCTGTCCACGTCCTCAGGAGTCACAGGGTCGAACTCGTCCCAGATAACATTCTCAAGACCAGCCTCAGTCATCCCGCCAGGATCTACCCAGTCAGAGTCCAAGCCTTCCCGAATCTGAGCGATTTTATCGTGCAGATACTGTGCAAAATCCTCAGCCTGCCCTTGCAAGGGGTCCTCCCGTGCTCCCTGATGTAGGAGGGAGCGAGTCACCCTAAACAAGGTGGCTGGGCGATTATCTGCCGATGCAATAAGAGCGGAAAAGTAATTACACTTTGCCGCTTTTATCGCCACTAAATAAGTCTTAATATGAGACCTAATTAGTGTTCGGTCGGATTCGGAGCGACTAGCCCTCCAACTACTCTCTAGGCGTCTTTTCCGGCGCTTCATCTCCCTCAGCTCCTCGGAAAACCAAGGAGCCGGGCAGGCTCGGCGCCGGGTCAGAGGCCGCAAAGGCATGACTCGGTCCAAAGCACCAGCGGCCGCCCTATCTCAGGCGGCCACCAGGTCTTCAGTCGAGTCGTGAGCCAGAGTTTCAGGAACTGGCCCAAGCTCCCTCTGGAACCTATCAGGGTCCATCAGGCGCCTGGGGCAGAACCACGTAGTCGGTTCCGCCTCCCTGCGGTGGGGTGCAGCGGTCAAAAAGTTCAGCCTCAGGAGAGAATGGTCTGTCCATGACAGGGGTTCGATAACTATATCCCCTATATCCAGACCACTCAGCCACTGACCAGAGACAAAAACCAAGTCCAGAGTGTGTCACCGACAGACGGCAGGTTGAAATCCCCCATGACCAAAAGTTTGGGGGTATCAACCGCCACCCCGGCAATAACGTTGAGAAGCTTGGGCAGGGCTGCTGTCACGTGGCAGGGAGCCAGGTACGTGATCAGCAAGCCCACCTGCATCCCATGGCCCCACTTCACTAGGAGAGACTCACATCCGGCTATCTGAGGTACAGTGGCCTCCCTCGGATCAAGACTTTCCTTTATAACGACCGCCACCCCCCCCACCCCTGCCCTGGGCCCTTGGCTGATGGAATGCGTGGAAACCTGGCGGGGGCACCTCTACGAGAGGAACCCCCCCTCTTGGCCCAACCAGGTTTCAGTAATACCCGCCAGGTTTCACCTTTTAAGTTGCATTACTGAAATAAATGAACTTTTGCATGATATTCTAATTTTTTGAGTTTCATCTGCATATGCTGAAATATTATGCAGATAATGTGATATTAACTATCATAAGACCACAAAAGGTAATAAAACAGTTAAGAAAAACAAGATTTTCAATCTGCTGCAAGAATATGGTTGTCAAGATAGCTGGCTCCATGAAATGCCAGGGTTTGCACCTGACAGGTAATAAGCAAGAATAACTATTTAAATTATGGCAAGAGAAGAGACATTGAAAAGTGCCGAAGCTTAAAGTTACCTTGGTTAGGATCAATTGCAATCATCAAAATGAATATCACTCCAGCTAAACTATTTCAAATAAGTATTCATGTTCTATTAGCAATCCCCCTACAGGATACTGAGTAGCTAAATGTCATAAATGACTGATATGGTATTGCATCATAATTACATTAAACCGGATCTACTGTATAAATCATTATTCACTTCTCAACTTGCAATTCAGATATACAGCATTTCTATACAATAATTTTAGCCTTTTCCAAAAAATTAAAATAGACAATAATTAGTTTGCTTTTTGGATACTCTCCATTGTGGTTGCAAATATTTTATTTTGGATGCGTAATTGGAATTATATTTCATAATTCTCTCTTGAGGGGTTTAGTTTTTAAAAAACATTTATTGACAGATAAATAGGATCAGTGGTCTGGGACCATTAGCTGTAAATATAACAGCGTTCAATAATATGTAGAATCATATTTGCTGCAAGATCGAAGTATGGTATACAACAAGAAAGAAAATTCATCTTGCCCCCGTAGAAAGAACCCGCAACTTGGGTGTCCTCCTGGATTCTCAGCTATCTTTAGAAGATCATTTGATGGCCGTGACCAGGGGGGCTTTTGCACAGGTTCGCCTGGTGCACCAGTTGCGCCCTTTCCTGGACTGAGATGCCCTTTGCACGGTCACTCATGCTCTGGTTACTTCCCGCTTGGATTACTGCAATTCCCTCTACATGGGGCTGCCCTTGAGGTACACCCGGAGGCTCCAGCTGGTCCAGAATGCGGCCGCGTGGGTTGTTACGGGAGCTCCTCATTACTCCCGTGTAACCTCCTGTGCGAGCTGCACTGGTTACTGGTGGTCCTCCGGATCCGCTTCAAGGTGCTGGTACTCACCTATAAAGCCCTACATGGCTTAGGTCCAGGGTACTTGCAGGACCATTTCCTGCCTGCCTCCCACCATCCTGTCCGCTCCCACAGGGCTGCTCTCCTTAGGGTACCGTAGACTAGACAATGTCTGGCGACATCCAGGGGTAGGGTGTTCTCTGTGGATGCCCCTGCCCTCTGGAACGAGTTACCCACCGAGCTCCGGACGGCTCCTGATTTCCGTTCCTTCCGTCGGGGCCTGAAGACTTGGCTATTCCAACAAATGGGCTGATTTAGATTCTTAGGTGTTAATATTTATTATCATTCAATCTTAACTGGTTTTAATTGGGTTTTTATTGTATGTTTTTATCTATTTACTTGTTTTTACCTGTGTTCGCCGCCCTGAGTCCTTTCGGGAGAAAGGTGGCATATAAATACTTGCAAATAAATAAAATAAAAATAAAAATAAATAAATCTTCTAAGAAAAGTTTATTTGTTTAAGTTTGTTTCATTGACAAACATTTCAGTTTTTTGTTACTCAATGACCTATAAGAGTTAAATGAAAAAATAAGCAATTTTCAAAAATCAAAATCAGATTATGGAGTTACATTGTTTAAAATCAAATAGTCAGCCCCATACAGTCTCTAAAAAACTGACATAAACACAAAACAAATTTAGTTTTTGTGAAATACTGGAGAATTAGATCCATCTTTGCTAATTTGTTTAATTTATTGCAGACACTGTCAAGACTTTTAGTTAGAGATTTGATTTTCAATACAATGTGGACATTATCTGTGCGACAGCTTCCTCACTAAAAATGCATTCCAACTGTATGGAAACACATGCCATTTTTTACAAACTGAAGAACTGGCTTTTTGCTTTCAATCATCATCCACAGTAGGCTTGATTGTCACTCCTCTTCTAATTTGTCCCCATCCAATTAAACTGGAAAACAAGAAAAACAGATTAGAATAACTTTGAGGCATCAAAAAATTTTTTGAATAAAAGAACATCCTCTAAATACAATATACTGTGTTTCCCCAAAAATAAGACCCTGTCTTATATTTTTTTGAATCCATGCATTCAAAAGCCCGATTGGGCTTATTGTCAGGGGAGGTCTTAGATAATATTATGCAAACATTAGTAATCATTTCCCATTCCAGATAATTCATGAATCACCTTTGGAATACTGGGATTGGCCATTATCAGAAAATAAAACCCCAAAGTCTGATTGCTCCAATATGAAATGTTTTGTACACCACTGTATACAGGTAAGTTCTCTCATGAGAGTTAGAACTGGTAGCAACACAGTAGTAAGTGAAACATGTGAATGACCATGCTTGACTTATGCAAGTTCTGATGTAGTTAAGCAAATCACGTTACTCTGAGTTGCAATTACTGTCACCTTCCCCATTGACTTCATATCAAAAGCCAGCCATGAAGGTCACGAATTCTGATTATGTGACTGGAAGACTGAGATGATAAAAAATAGATGCTGCTTACCAAATGCCTGAATTGTGATCACATGATCTTGGAATTCTGCATTCATCATAAGTTTGATGACCAACTATAAACTTACTTTTTCAATGCTATTATGATTTTGAGTGGTTGCTAAATAGGGCAGTCTTCAATCAAAGACTACCTGTGTTCCATTTATTTAGCATTTTTGACATTTTATTATATTTGATAAGAAACGTCAACTCAAGTAACAACAGTCCTTAGAATAGAGTTCTGTGATATCTCAATAACTGAAATTATTACTATATCAACTATTTTATTGAACTTAGAATTTTACCATTATAAATACAAATTGCAATCTCTAAATAGTGGTTCTTATGTTGTTAACATATTACATTTATGCATAAGAAGAGACATCAGGGAACACAAAGGTTTGCAAAAATACAAAAGTAATCTGAAAAATTTATGGAGGAATTTATTTTTAAATTAAATTTATTATTATTATTTGGCACCCATCTAGTGGTTTGAGGCAACTCTTGACAAACTCTTTCAACATCTATAGAATGGCAGGATGCAAGTATACATGGAAAACTATTAGGTAGACTAGGAAGCAATATTCCTTCCTCTCTGACCGTTCGCAGTTTGTGTTGGCTGGAGGGCAGAGGTCGACCTTGAGGCACCTTATTTGTGGGGTGCCACAAGGGTCAGTCCTCTCACCCCTTTTGTTCAACATTTATGTAAAACTGCTAGGCGAGATCATCCGTGGTTTCGGGGTGAGTGTTCATCAGTATGCTGATGACACACACCTATACATCTCCACCCCGGACCACCCCAATGATGCCCTTACTGTGATGTCCTGTTGCCTGGAGGCCATGTGGATCTGGATGGGAGAAACAAACTCAGACTCAACCCCTCCAAGACCGAGTGGCTGTGGCTTCCGGTGTCCCGGTATAGTCAGCAATAACCAGTCAGCTGGTACCATCACTGACAATTGGAGATGAGACCTTACTTCCCACAGAGAGGGCTTGCAATTTAGGTGTCCTCCTGGATTCACGGCTATCTTTAGAAGAGCACATGATGGCCGTGGCCAGGGGGGCCTTTTATCAGGTTTGCCTGATCTGCCAATTGCGTCCCTTTCTGGATCGGGATGTCTTGCGCACAGTCACTCATGCCCTAGTCACCTCCCGTATGGACTACTGTAATGCTCTCTACATGGGGCTCCCCTTGAAGAGCACCCGGAGGCTCCAGCTGGTCCAGAATGTAGCTGCGCGGGTGATTATGGGCGCAACTCATTACGCCCATGTAACACCTTTCCTGCGCGAGCTGCACTGGCTCCCGGTGGTCTTCCAGGCGCGATTCAAGGTGTTAGTCATCACCTTTAAAGCGCTCCATGGCTTAGGACCTGGGTACCTACGAGACCGTCTTTTGGCAGCAATAGCCTCCCATCGATCAGTTCGTTCTCACAGGGAGGGACTACTCAGGGTACCGTCAGTCAAATCATGCCGACTGGCGACTCCCAGGGGGAGGGCCTTCTCTGTGAGGGCTCCAACCCTTTGGAATGAACTGCCCCCGGAGATACGGAATATCCCTGATCTCTGTGCTTTCCGCCGTGCCCTCAAGACCCTGTTGTTCCAACAGGCAGGGCTAAACATATGAACATGTGAATGATCTTTTAAAATGTTATCTAACTCTGGGTTTTATTTAATTGACCAAACTAAGTAATAATTTTAATTAGCAATTTTATGATGTTTGTATGTCTATATTCTTCTTGGTTGTACACCACCTTGAGTCCTATGGGAGAAAGGCGGTATAGAAATATAAATATTAATAATAATAATAATAATAATAATAATAATAATAATAATAATAATA